>CAMXCT020001381.1:0-157431 GCA_947184155.2 Cladocopium goreaui | reverse complement strand
AGTGTGTGCTTGCTAAATGAAGTTGCATTTTCCCGAAACCTGGAAAATTGGTACCTTCCAATGTGTAACTTCCGGTCCCCTTGAATTTTGGAGGGGCGTCCACAATGTCAGATTATATTTTGCAGGTAAAACCTTCCTAAATGTAATGATTTTCTTTGAAGATGCAATTTCTTGGGATGAGCCCGTAACCGTCTACGCCAAAAAATGTCATTTAATGTTGAAGTCTCCCAGATGTTGGGTGTTTTTTCCCGTGTAGGAAAAGTCAGGTACACAGTGGGAAAGGCAACATTTAAAACAGGTTGATGGAGGTGTTTCCAAACAACCCAAATGTGGATGGGTGGGGGGCCAAGAACATGCAAGTTACAATTTGCCGGCCCCCGCGTCCCCATGTCCATGGTCACAACGTTTTGGGATGCAGAACAACGATGCACACAACAGTGTGGACTCCGTCAACGTGACTCAACGTGTTGCCTCAACACGAAACATGTCATGGGGTGGGATGAAAACGCGAATCCCTTGTCCGGGCATATCCGAGCAATCCAAGTGCCTTGAAAACCAATTATTCATTTTGTTTCAACATTTTGCTGCTTACTATACTACGCTATACTGCTATACTATGTTGACGGTCAACAGGTCGAATCAGCAGGCACTTCACCATGGTGTATCATCTATGACGGCCACCACGGTCCCAGTGCTTTGAAAACCCATTGAAAACTATTGTTGGTTTATGTTGGTTTACTATTCGAGGGTTGTTTTTTTCCACTGACGGTCAGCAGGTATTCCTCGGATCATCTACCCACAAGGCCCAGGTGCAACGGCAGCTTCGGCCACTCAGCAGAGCCACAAAGACCTCGGTGTTTTTTCATGGTGCCGACACGACTGTGGTGCTTATGGCAACGAATACGGGGATGCACCAGGTATAGTTCAGGCAAGAAAATCTGATGTGCCAGAATCAACTAAAGGGACAGTTTGGAAAAATGTTTGGAGCACCAATCCTCCGTGACGAAGTATGGTGAGAGCAATGGGAATCCCTATCAATGATGGGACGACCATTCCCCTTCATGAGAAAACATTCCATGTTTTGACCATTGCACATATAACAACCAACAACAACAAGAATGGTAATTGGATATACGTGGCCGTGAAATTTAGTTCTATATAGTAACGTAGATCCCCATGTTTGATGGTTTAGTCCTCATGTTTGGTGGTCAACTAATAAATGATACAAACTTCCAAATACTTTCATGGCTAATGTTTTCTCATGTCTGTTTATCGTTCAACTCCCATATTATCCAGAATGTTTGATAATATCATGGGTCAGACTAGTAATGTGAGATACGTGATCCATCACGGTTGATCTTCGTCATGGCTCCAGAACTGCCAAGAGGCTGGTCGCAGGAGGCCCATCACGTGGCGGTGGCCCCTCGCCTTGGCCACGCCATAAGGCGTTCGGCCTAAGAGGCGACGGCGGCGTTTTGGCGTGGGAACTCAGAAAGTCCTACGGAGGTGGACAGATAAATCATTTTCTCAGGTTAAAAAATAACACTCAGGGCATTTGCCATGCTGAGTTTTCAATTTCTGCTCAAGTCTGGCAAATCAAGGTTCACGGCTGTGATTTGAACTATATGTTTCATTATGTTTCCATGTTTCAAACTCTGAACACGTCTGCAACAAATCAAGAAAATCATTACAATCCACCAACTTGCCGTCTTTTCTGACAGGATGTCTACAACCGTTATCAACCGTTTCAATTTTTTAAAGGACAGATGTGGGATCCAGCTCAAAGTGATCAAAAGTTCCAAATCCAATGAACATTTGTGACCACGTGCCTTCCACTCATCTCCCCCATGTCTAGTCTTTTATACCCGAATTGCAACAGGCCCATCCACTCACAAAAGTGGATCCTTACACAACACGAACGAATACCACTCAACATCCCAAAGCAAAGAACGAAAATCCCCTGCCAATGTACGACCCTTCCGTCACCTCGCCACAGCCACTCCCAAAACGACCCGAAAACCCTTCCGGGGCCACGGCCATTCCAACCGGCCGCATCCACCGTGGCCCCCGCAGAAATCAGCTGCTCCACCACGGCGGCATGGCCTTCCTCAGCCGCCCAATGCAGCGCCGTCCGGCCTCGGGCGCTGAGGATGTGATGCGGAAGGACCAGCAGCTGCGGCTGCTGTCGAGAAACAAAGCGTAGCAAATGGGATGTTTCTCCGGGTGGTTGGGCAAAATTCTGAATATAGGTCATAAATAGAAGATCTGCCAAGCCTCTGCCAAGCTGATACTTTTTGTATCTTTTCGTGTGAGGCATGGCGAAAAACAAGAGGAGCAATCATCGCAAATATGTTCTTGCTCTATCATGTTGTTTAAATCTTACCAGCAGTTGCACCTGACTTTCGCAACATCAAGTGTCGCGTGTTTAGAAACTATTTCATGAATACCTTTGGACCATCCAAATGCTTATAAACCGTTTTCTGAAGTTAAGAAATAATTCACGGCTTACCAAACTGAACAAAATGGAGTACACTAATCTCATGATGACAGGAAAATTTTGATGAATTTTGATTTAAAAATATGATGCTTGCGTGCCTTGGACAAATATCCAATGGGATTGACCCAGGTGCCCAAGACCATGGCACTCACGCCATTTGTCATGCTGAGTTTTCAATGTTTCGTCGCTTCAAGTCTGGGATAATCAATGCCTCGCAGTTGTTCTTTCAAGGATCCCATGTGTTTTCCATTTTCAAACTCAGGATACATGCCTGCAACAAAAATAAAATCACAACATTCTACCGCTGGCAGTGAAAATATCTGACAGCTCTGCTTTCAAATTTTGTTCCATACGGCGGTCAAAATCTCAAAGACAAGTGTGTGATCAAGCTCAAAATCATCAAAAAACAAATCCAGTAAACACTTTGAGACCACGTGATTCCTTCTGCTTTCTACTCGTTTCATCTCATTTCTTTTACCCGAATTTCAAGAGGCCCATCCCGTCACAAAAGTGGATCCATGTGGATCCTTAATCAACAAGTACCACTCAACATCCCAAAGCACAGCAGAAAATCCCCTGCCAATGTACGAACCCCTTCCATCACTTCGTCAGAGCCACTCCCAAAACGACCCGAAAACCCTTCCGGGGCCACGGCCATTCCAACCGGCCGCATCCACCGTGGCCCCCGCAGAGATCAGCTGCTCCACCACGGCGGCATGGCCTTCCTCAGCCGCCCAATGCAGCGCCGTCCGGCCTCGGGCGCTGAGGATGTGATGCGGAAGGACCAGCAGCTGCGGCTGCCGTCGAGAAACAAAGCGTAGCAAATGGGATGTTTCTCCGGGTGTTTGGGCAAAAAAATGTGGATAGGTCATAGATAGATCTGCCAGCCGATACTCTTGGTGTGAGGCATTGGGGAGAAAACGAGAGCAATCATCGCAAAACAAAGCTGTTTCTCCAGGTGGTTGGGCAAAATCTGCGGATAGGTCATAAATAGAAGATCCGCCAAGCTGATACTTTTTGTATCTTTTAGTGTGAGGCATGGCGAAAAACAAGAGGAGCAATCATCGCAACATATGTTCTTGCTCTATCGTGTTGTTTAAATCTTACCAGCAGTTGCACCTGACTTTCTCAACATCATGTGTCACGTGTCTAAAAATTAATTCATGAATAAATATGGACTATACAAGTGCAGTGAAATCAGGACATGTCTGACAAAAGAATGCCAGGATAAACGCAAGAGCTGTGAGGTGGGAAGGCGCGGGGTTGAAACACAATGCGAGGTGCGGCTTGGTGGCAGGCATGAAAGTCATTGGACAAGTATTTCTGCCAAGGGAAACATTTCACTGTCCACTATACAGTGAAAAGGAAGGTTGGTGCAGGGTTGAAACTATCTATCTGATTGGTATAGGTTTGAAGACAAAGGTATTTGGAGTCTATTGTGCTAGACTTGAGAGTCCGAACATATCCATCAATATCAGCTTTCACTCAGAAGGATTGAAACCCACCGCACACTATCTGACAAAAGAATGCCAGGAGAAACACAAGGAGAGGAGCGAGCTGTTGCCGATGAAGAAACTGTGACTAGGGGTTGGGAAGGATTGTGTCCCGGTGAGCTCAGAAACCCTTTTCAAGTTGTTGTGGATGCTAGGTGACTGAAAACGCCAACATCACCCGAAAACCAGAGCCGATCATGGCACAAATGTAGCCAGTTTTGATTTGACACCCTAGAAGTCTGAAAACTGCAATTGGATAAAATTCTGCTTTTGTTCTTCAACTGCATGGTTGTGGTCGAGTTGCCTGTGTGCCAAAAGCACTGAGACTAGGCCTGGGATTTTTGAAAAGTATAGGCTTGAAGACAGGCGCTTAACAGAGTTCCAAAGCATGTGGCAGAAGATTTGTGTGGGATTAGATGGGATTGGCACTTCTGTTGGTGGCCGACCAAGTCGATTCTGTGCGAGGGATGGCTTAACCATCAAACACCATCTGGCAAAAGAAAGACAAGCAACATAACCGGACAAGACTCTCTACAGTCCGCAACCTGGTTCATAGGATTCGAGGGTAGCAGCGGGTAGCAAAATGAAAGTCTGTCTTGGACCCTCAAGTGCCTCCTCCACAGCAATTTGGTGGTGCCACACACTCAGGACATGTCAGGACCCAAGTCGGCCTATTGGAGCACTCTCCTTACCGAGAGTGACCGCTTGACCAAAACATACCAAGCTTATGGAAGGCGTGGATCTGCTTCGTAGCTTCCAGCTTTGGTTCCGAGGCTGCGGCCCATGTAATCCTTCCTCTCCAGGCTCTCGGGGTCGACGCGGAGGAAGTGCCTCACGGCACCCACGTTGCCCTCCTCGGCCGCCTGATGGATGTGCTCGCCTCGGGCATGACACGAGCCCAACCCCTTGTGGGAGCTGCTGGAAGGGGCACGGCTCGTTAACAGGCATACCCAGATAGCTAGCCCATCCAGGACGGGAAAGCCTGAAATAAAGAACCATCATGAAACCTCCAGCACTGCATGGATTTTGTTCTTTTTCCAGCCTGGGGATGAGGATGGCAAAGCAGATCTCGAGGCGCAAGATTTCCAATATCATAGAACCCTCAACAGGAAAAGTTAAGGAAAATAAAGTTGACTCAACAGAAAGCTACCTTTAGTCCTTTGAGCGAATTCAACAATCTCAGGTCTTGACAGTTTTTTGCCTTGACACGCAAGAATGCCAACTGTTTCGCAGAGATTGTTTTGCAAAGTTCTAAGATACCCGTCCAGAACTGTTTGAACAGGACGTCGCCCCAAACTCGAAATTTCAAACAGACCCTGCTTGCTGAACCGATCTATTGGATCATGGCAAGTTTGCCCACAATGATGAAACGGTGAAACCAAATCGTCTATCCCCACTGGGTGATAAACACCAACTATTTTGGGTGCCCAATAAAAACATGGCTAGATTACAACCACAAATCCGCAAGAGATGAGTTGCTGGAATCAGCTGCGGGGGCCTGTCTCCCACAGCTTCTGAAACTGTAATGATTACGCATATTGTGCTGTACAAATGTATGTCAACGATCTAAGGAAATATAACAATCGATATTACGAAATAAAAAAATACCGGGGCCTGACGTCCAACAGTTGCCAGGTGGGGGGGGGGCCGACGGCATATTCTTTTGGTACCTGTCCATTGTATTTTGCTTGGATTTTCCAATCTTACCTTATGCCCTCTCATTTTATTGGCATGTTGTTCTTAGGCCCCTGCATTTTATTATATTTTTCATTGGGTTCATCTCTAGCATTTTTGTTATACATTAGGATTATCGTTCTTACTCTTGATCATTTCATCTTTTTTTGTCATTTTGTTTCATATCTATGTTTTTTTCAAAAGTTACTTTCCTTTTTGCAATTTAGCATCTTATAACATCTTATAACACTTTTAGTCATGTAAAATTTATGTATTTTAGTCTTGTGATTTTTATGAGTTGTTGATGAGATAGATTACAATATCATAATCTATTTATTTGAATGAATTCATATGTTCCATGATGTCCAAGTGATTCCAAATCTCTGGAAGGTTTCGCAGAATGATCAGACCGTTCACAGCTGTGCATCTTTGCTATATCATGCTATCTCTGTCAGTTAACTTGATGGGTTGGGCCCCTCAAAAAATAAAATGCACCCACAAAAAAATATGCTGGGGTCTGACCCCATTTTATTTCAGATTTGCTTGATTTTTTTTATGGGGTCCTGCCCCCTCATTCTCTTGAGGTACACCATACGAGGATGATTCTCCTCGTGAATTGCCGTGAACTTTGCAACAGCTGCAACCAACAGCTGCAACCAGCAGCCTGGCAGCTGAGACCGATATCACGTCATATCGCGTCCATGAAAGACCAAGATGGGTCTGGAACAAGCGCATACACCGGATGCAAAAAAACAGTACCAATATAGAGATCAATGAAAAGCCCATTAGAGCAGTGTCATGATGAGCCTCCATCGTAACTTCCCACAATAAAAATGGATTTCCCGCATCAGCTTCACTATGTGTTTTTTCTTAATACAACTTATACAAACTGGGGGTATACCGTATATACCTGAAATATGCTGTAGGTGATAATTGAAAAATGAGGATACTCCATGTATATCATGGATAATTGAAAAAACAATCATATCTATCCAGCCAAATATTTATTCTCATTTCAATAGTACCCATGTTATCGTTTCCTTACACGTTTTGTTCCCAAATCGCCTCTCCGGTGCCCCGCCTCCGGGTAAGCCGAACCGCTGGAGGCCATGCTGCCATGCCAGAGTTCCTGGTGATATCTCGACACCCCAAACATTGGCACCTCAGGGTCTATTGGCACAGCAGCTTCGGCCTAGCAAAGGCGTCCAAAGTTCGTGCAGCGACGTGGCACATGATTTGAAACTCATGGCGGGAAATGCTGGGATCGATTTTCTATACCCAGGTGATGAAAACCAACTATTTTCGATGCAAAAAAAAACATGGCTAGATTTGCCAACAACGACTGTTGCTGACACATTCTGCTGACAACCATAAATCCGTAAGAGATGAGTTGCTGGAATCAGCTGCGGGGGCCTGTCTCCCACAAATTCTCCTCGTGAATTGCCGTGAACTTTGCAACAGCTGCAACCAACAGCTGCAACCAACAGCCTGGCAGCTGAGACCGATATCACGTCATATCGCGTCCATGAAAGACCAAGATGGATCTGGAACAAGCGCATACACCAGATGCAAAAAAACAGTACCAATATAGAGATCTACGAAAAGCCCATTGGAGCAGTGTCATGATGAGCCTCCATCATAACTTCCCACAATAAAAATGGATTCCCCGCATCAGCTTCACTATGTGTTTTTTCTTAATACAACTTATACAGACTGGGGGTATGCCGTATATAACCGTATATACCTGAAATATGCTGTAGATGATAATTGAAAAATGAGGATACTCCATGTATATCATGGATAATTGAAAAAAACAATCATATCTATCCAAATATTTATTCTCATTTCAATAGTACCCATGTTATCGTTTCCTTACACGTTTTGTTCCCAAATCGCCTCTCCGGTGCCCCGCCTCCGGGTAAGCCGAGCCGCTGGAGGCCATGCTGCTGCGATGCCAGAGTTCCTGGTGATACAACGGAAAGAAAAACACGAGAAACGCTATGGAAATGTATGGAACATGAGGCAATAAACTATATGAATCTTATCAATGAATATTGACAACTATAGTATCAACTAATAATCATAGTACACAATGAAACAGTTAAAAAGTTGACTCAACTAATAATTCTTTGTCGATAGGTATCAGACTTGGTTTCAATCACCTCAACCTCTTGGTTGTTAGCTAGCCGGAGGGCCAGCGGCTACACCTGTATCACCTCGAGTTTCATGGGTCTCCACGGAGGTGCTTCGTGTATGTTCAAAGCTGGGATAGGCCCAAACCAATGGCAGAACTTCTCGGGGGATGACACCGTTTCCTCCCTTACCTCCAAACTCGAGTCCTTTAGGGAGATCTGATGCCTTTTCGGGTGTCAGCCTGAAGGAATGCGGCCAGCACGTTCAGTTTTAGATTCAATATAAATTGCTTCAGACATTCAAGCAGCTACCAGCTACTATGAAACCTTACACCCACCAGCGAAGATAAAACATGAAAACTATATTTCACCATATCGATCCATATCTCACCATTAAATCTGCAAAAATTCTAGAAAATTCCAGAAATATGTAGACTTCCATTTACAAAGTCTGTTCGCTGCCGGAGAAAAATCTGATGCAGATCCGGCTGAGGCGTTCACTGCGTTCACCCCGGAGGCCCTGGACATCCCCAGAGATCGGCCAAATGCGTCGCTATATGTTGCGAAAAAGTACCATGATGAGCATCAAAATTATGAAAATCTTTGGGATCAATGGATGGGCACCGCTCGAATTGGCTTTCTATCATGGGTTTTAAGTTTCAATTTATACAGTAGTATTTTATAATCCCATGCCCATGATGTGTGACTGGTGAAAACCTATTGCAGGCACTCTGAAAATGTGCTTGTTCTCTCACTGTGATGCCTTCACCATGAAGCAATGTCGGATGCAGAACAGTTTTCTTCCGAAATGGTCCGCGACTGGAGCTGCAAACTGCGCTGTGCAAAGGTATAAGCACGGGAAAGTCGACATGTAAGGTGTGTTCAGTGTCAGTGTCATCCATTGAAATGTTGATAGTGACATAGTGACATAGTGACAAAAGGAGCATCCGTCCAAAGCTGCAAAGCCTTGACAAATTCCTTGACAAGGCATTGGCTGAGTGGAGGACAACTTCCACCGATCGTCTATGACTTCACTTTCCATCACCCAACGAGCAAACAATATCAAACAGTTATATAAAGCCATAGAATGAATGGAAATCTTTGTTCCTCAAGAATCAAGAATTTGCATCTTGCGGGCCTGCCATATTGGTTTACCTGAGGGCACCTGGGTACTTTCGGGTGTTCTTACTGTACAGCTGCCTACCAAAGACATTGATAACATTCCAGCCAGGACATGCACCAACACTCCGCATTGATTTCCCACGGCATGCTCCCGCAATCTTTAAAGCTGCAGCTTAGTTTCGAAGATGCCCATTCGTGCAACAGATTCAGCAATCTGGTCAGCAACGCGTTGGGCCTTATTCATCTGCCGATCATCTATGTACACGAGGCCATTCTTGAACACCAATTGATTCTGGTAGATGCCTCGTTCGTTGTTCTGCGGCGCTGGTGGCCACTGCTCGCAGAGCCTAATCGGAAACAAGGGCAACCGGTGGTCATGAGCAAATTCAAGCTCATGGAAAGTTTCATATCCTACACCAGTGTATGCCCCATATTCCGACGTGCAAAATGTTACCATGCCTTTGGCACGGCCCAGTCCTATCCGTGTCAGGTCAGCAAAACTTTGGCCGACCGTTGCTTCAACCATAAAAACCGGTACGTTTCGAGCTTCCAGCTGCTTCTTCACTGCCTTCATATACTCAATAATCCTTAGTCACCAACCCCACGAAGCGTTGGACATCTTGACTATAGGTCACACTGGCGCACCTGTTCAAAGCACATTCGATCCACCAAAACCACACATTGAATCACATCAAAATTGTGTTTTGAGGCAAGGATCTCATTACTGTTGAAGCGTCCGCTCAACAACAAGTGTCCTTGCTGTGACGCCGCCGCCTAAGAACTGGCAGAGCAGCTTCCAAAGCGTCAGCCATAAACACACTGAGGTTTCGAATGGTGGGTAAAGACAAACAAGTGCAATGCCCACAAGTACCCAAAATCCTGAATCAATGGAGTGATCCGAAACAAGATTGCAGTCCTTGTTTGAATACGGAAATTGTTTTCGAGGGACAATGTGGTTATGGGATGTTATGGGTCAGTTCGCACCAAACTAGCTGGTGTTGATTGATTTTCATCCCCCCAAACATATGACAATTAGATTTGATCCATCCCCAAGATCCTGAGTTCCCCACCGATCGCATGTCAGTCGAGGCAGCTGACGATGCCTGGCACGGCACACGTATTGCACAGCGAGATGGATCTGGAGATGGATGGATCTGAAGGTTGCAATCAGAAGAGGCACCATTTCGAGCGGATCTTGAAGGATTCGCTGAATGGACTCGACTTGGAGTTTGAATATCCCCAATCAGTATCAATCAGTCATGTTTCCTAAGCATGGTCCAACAAAACAACACCATTTCCAGCAACGCCTGTGCAGAGCTAGCAGCATGTGGCCCAACAGATCTTGAAGCTGTTGCAGCTGTTGCAGCTGTCGCCTCTTCTGGCCGGATCTTAAAGCAGTGGTTCTTGTCCTCGATCTCCACATCAAAGTGTTGCCGCGACTGGGCGTCCAGCTCCGGTGACACCAATGGCATCCGGTGAAATCGGATCTTCATTTTTGATGTTCGACCAGGTTGTTTGATTTCGAGGGCTTCATCATTGCGAAAGGTTCCCAGCTGAAGGTTGGGAGAACATCTTCGCAGAGGTTGCAGGCTATCTGGGTCCGAGCAAAGCACTTCTAAGCTTCTTTCGCAGGACTCGCAGCCAGTGTGCATTATGATCACCTGCGCATTCTCACCCTGCGCGTGCAAGAAACCGAGGCCTTTGAGTGGATGAGGCTTTCCAGTGACAACAAACTCACAGAAGTGGTCCACCGTCACCGTTGCTCTGGTCTCCTCAAAAGTGGCAGTTTCTACTTGCTCCCATCCAGCTGTGGATGACCTCCACAAAGTTTCGGCGCCAGCACACGTTGGGACTTGGACCTGACAGATGTCTGACACTTTCATTGGCCGGGGGTCTATGGGTCATGTGTCTCAAGACAAACCGAGTCTCAGCAGGAAGTAGCAAACCACGTTGGGCTCAGACATACATGCATTTTCCACCAACAAGAATCGCAGTAAGATTTATATCTGACGTCTCCAAGAATGTTCAAGAACTATGATGGTTTGCTCTGCACAGCTACCAGAAACCCCAGTCAGAAAGACGAAAACAGCTGCAGGTAAGGAGTCGTCTGGCACGGGTCCTAACCTTGGACATCTCCGTGGATCACTTTTTTTTCGACCCAAAAAGATCAGGCGGTCGGGACATGTCACACTCATGTCCAACTCTCCCAGCCTTCACTGGCGCAGGGAAGGTTCGATCTTCCGGAGTGAGCCGGAGGAGTCGAGCCAGGGGCACGTGGCCGGCAGGCAGCGCCTGAGCTGGTGGACAAATTATTGTGAAAGAATGCGGACTCCGGACAGATCTGTGGATCATTGCGTGTTGTGTGATATACTTTAGGTTTAATTATACACACACTAAAAAAACACATATACATGACATATCATGACATACACTGTTGACACGAGCGAGCATGACACAATCATATTGTAGCATGCAAACAGTAATTATATGATCAACCCCCTGTCAATTAAGGGGTGGGGCTGTGCAACCATTTTGTAGTGAAGAAACGGCTTGCATAGCCTCAAGTTCTACTAAATGGATGCGCATGCATGATCGAATTTCACTACTAAATGTGGGCCCCTGGTTCAGCTGAAGCGCAAAATTTGGATATATTTTCAGAGTGTCTTAAGACACCACCATGACTCGACCAAACACCCTGTTCCATTTAGTAGAGGTACTCATTTGAGCACAAATTGCGGGACCAACATCACTCGACCAAAACCCCAAAGCCATTTAGTAGAGAAATACACGGGGTCCATTTAGTAGAGAAAACAACATGAAACACATATGACTGATCCCATGACCATCCATTTAGTAAGCACCCGACGAGCAAGAAACACCCAAGCGAGGGATTTGGCATTGCCCCCAAAAAAGGCCAAAAAAGAACCCAAACACGAAAGGCAGCACCCGACGAGCAAGAAACACCCAAGCGAGGGATTTGGCATCGCCCCAAAAAAAGGCAAGGCAGCACTTGGCTAGACAGGGGAAATCTTGACAGATTTTGGACATTTTGGGACTACAAAATGGTGTTCCATAGCACGTAAGGGATAATAGGGCACACAAGGATGCAACAGGGCTTTGTTTCAAACAATTCTAGATAGACTGATCCCATGACCATCCATTTAGTAAGCACCCGACGAGCAAGAAACACCCAAGCGAGGGATTTGGCATCGCCCCCAAAAAAGGCCAAAAAAGAACCCAAACACGAAAGGCAGCACCCGACGAGCAAGAAACACCCAAGCGAGGGATTTGGCATCGCCCCCAAAAAAGGCAACAAAAGAATCCAAGCACGAAAGGCAGCACCCGACCAGCAAGAAACACCCAAGCGAGGGATTTGGCATCGCCCCCAAAAAAGGCCAAAAAAGAACCCAAACACGAAAGGCAGCACCCGACGAGCAAGAAACACCCAAGCGAGGGATTTGGCATCGCCCCCAAAAAAGGCAACAAAAGAACCCAAGCACGAAAGGCAGCATCCGACGAGCAAGAAACACCGAAGCGAGGGATTTGGCATCACCCCCAAAAAAGGCAAGGCAGCACTTGGCTAGACAGGGGAAATCTTGATAGAATTTGGACATTTTGGGACTACAAAATGGTGTTCCATAGCACGTAAGGGATAATAGGGCACACAAGGATTCACAAGGATGCAACAGGGCTTTGTTTCAAACAGTTCTAGATAGACTGATCCCATGACCATCCATTTAGTAAGCACCCGACGAGCAAGAAACACCCAAGCGAGGGAGTAGGCAGCACCCGACGAGCAAGAAACACCCAAGCGAGGGATTTGGCATCGCCCCCAAAAAAGGCCAAAAAAGAACCCCAACACGAAAGGCAGCACCCGACGAGCAAGAAACACCCAAGCGAGGGATTTGGCATCGCCCCCCAAAAAAGGCAAAAAAAGAACCCAAGCACGAAAGGCAGCACCCGACGAGCAAGAAACACCCAAGCGAGGGATTTGGCATCGCCCCCAAAAAAGGCAACAAAAGAACCCAACACGAAAGGCAGCACCCGACGAGCAAGAAACACCCAAGCGAGGGATTTGGCATCGCCCCCAAAAAAGGCAAGGCAGCACTTGGCTAGACAGGGGAAATCTTGACAGATTTTGGACATTTTGGGACTACAAAATGGTGTTCCATAGCACGTAAGGGATAATAGGGCACACAAGGATGCAACAGGGCTTTGTTTGAAACAGTTCTAGATAGACTGATCCCATGACCATCCATTTAGTAGAGGCAGCACTTGGCTAGACTGGAGGCGGCATGGCAGGATACCGCAAGGATGCTATCTTTGTCCAACTTCTGTTGTTTCATATCGCGGTATACCCGATCATGTTGATTTACTTCAACCCAGGAATATCTTGGATATTCATTGGCATTCTAGAATTTATATTTGTTTCTTATGTTTTTGAGCATCTATTATCATATACTATCTGGATTTACGTGATTCATCCTGATGGACATGGATTGGCCAAACGGCTATCGGGGGCAACGGAATGGGAATCTCTACTAAATGGTTTTTCAGTTTTGTCTCATTTCATTGTGACCGTTTTATGAACTCTACTTCGCAACCTCTACAAAATGGTTCCTGTGATTTTGCAACATTTTTTTTGACATCTCTACTAAATGGTTTTACCCAAAAAACAACATTTGACATCATATGATTAACATATCATTTTTACCTCTCTACTAAATGTGGATCATGGGTCTAGAGATGTTTACTTGATTTTTTTTGAAAAATCATGATTCTCTACTAAATGGTTTCTAGAAATTTCACACTAAATTTTTGGTTCACTTTCCGGGACCTAGGTCATAGCATTTAGTAGTGGAAATTGGCAGGAGGATATATGATCCATGTCTTGCCTTGCAACACTTCCCACACACCTCTCAACGTGCTTTCCACTACCTGCCTAGGGAATTCTTTCTGGATACTGTGTAGAAATATGAAGAAAGACCCCATGCAGCGGGCAGAGTAATTGGCATGGCATACCTAGGAACTCCAAAAGGACATAATTTCAGCCTTAAGAGGAAAAACAAACTTTTAGGGTCTCAGACTCAGATTGAAATTTCGGTCTGAGGGTGATCTCAGGCTATTTTCTGATTTCAGGCTGATTTGTTTGAATCTCAACCTGAATTTGGAAAGAAATCAGGCTCAAACCAGGGAAGAACTCAAGAACTACTTGGTCATCCCGATGCTTACCGCATCCTGTTCTCGTCTGGTAGAATTAGATCAAGCAATAAGCTCAATAATTAAGAATCCGAAAAGTTACCAGACTGTGGAACGCTGGACGTGTATTGGTGGCAAAAGACATATTTGCAAGCTTTGCACAGGTTCATGACGCATCTTATCTCCACTATATATATATTGGTTTTGAGACCCTGGGATTTCAAGCTTGATTTGGAATTGCAGATTTTTCATTGTTTTTTCTTGCAGTTCAACTCCTAATTTTTCATGTTTTTTGGGAATTGAAACCGTGCTTGAGTTATATATGCCTATCACCATGTCACAGAATCATCTTTGAATACGAAGTTATCATTTGGGGATGGAAACCAGTCAGATTTACTCAGTTATCAGCTAACGGACTGCTGCTTTGTGCTTCTGACATTGCCCCTTATCCATGTAATATGTGAAACTGATTTCAATACCATTGAACCAGCATTTTTTGCGCAAAGTGCCTCGGGCTATTTCTTTAGTTCGGGCTAAAAATATTGGTTCAGTCAGGCCAAAATATTCAGCCTGAATGCATTCAGACCATTATTATGGCCTGAGGATTCCGTAGGTATACGTACGGCACAGGCAAAACGAGTGTACGATATGGAAACTGCATATCGTTTCTCCGGTTCCCACCACGGTCTCAAGGCTCAGTTGGTGCAAAGGAAGAAGAGTTATGGATAGTTATGGCAGTTTGCTTGACAAGATACCTCTTCCAGAGCTGAGACGTCCTTCAAGTCGTTCCAGTTCTCGAGAACCTCGATTTGTGGATCGAAGGCCTCGAAAATGGCCTGCTGCGCCATCAGGCGAATGCCGTGCGGGAAGTCCTTGATTTCGACGCCATCCTATCCGGTCCCATCTGTTTTTTCCATGTTTTTCCCACAGTCGCTCTGCAACAAAGATCCGTTGCCAAGGTTTGTTTGCAAACAAAGAACCGCCTTGCCAGGATTCCTTGAAATTTGAACTTTGGATGAAAAAATATACGAAACATCGATTGGAAGCATTGAGAATTCACAGACTCTCCCGACTCAAGATGAGAAAAAGGATGAAACTTGTACGAATGAATACGAATGAATATGAAGCTTCAGCCAATGACTTTATCCCGTTCTCGGGCATGGAGGGGTCTGCAGGTTGGGAAGGCGCCTGGGTATAGAAAAAGCCAGGACTTCGAATGCTGCTTTCAACTGCAGACTCTGTCCGCTTTGCAGGTCACCCTTAACTACCCATTTGTTCAGTGGAACAGCAATAAGACAACTTTCATCCCAATGCCCGGGTGTGTCACAAATGTCACCTGAAGTGTTACCCCCGCCTGTGCTTCAGGATGTCCCTCTTCAAGTACATCTTCCTAAGAAAACACCAAATCGCAAGTCCAAATGAGGCAGAGAGAAGAAGACCTGAAATGGGGAGTGCATAACACCTGGTACAACAGCCATGTGGACATACATTGTGGTCAACTTGGCTTCATGGTGGATGTGAACACTCATCCACATTGCCTGGCAAAAGGCATTCTGCCGTAGTTTTTTTTGGCTTGCTACTGCTTCTACTGTCTCAAGCACTCCTGCCGATTTCCCCGCATCACCGTCGCATGTCATGTTGCAGCTGCTGTTGCCAAGGCACTGAAATCATGGCAGTCAACGTGTTGCCCGGCACAATGTGTGCTGCAGCGAGCTCCATGCTTTCATCCCTGGGCACAGACCGCCATACACTTATCCAATTCAGTAACTGATGTCACAGAAGTTACTGGTGGCATGGAATATTAACCCAGTTTTGCGACCAGCAGCAGGGTACGCAACAAAAAACGTCTTGGTGAAGGTGATTTCTTCTTTCAAACTCGCCAGAATTTTGTTTGAAGCAGCAGCCCAACCAACTACACGTACTGTCAACGCAAAAGCGGACCGATGCTAGATGGCTTTAAAATGCTTTAGGCCACTCGCACCCATGCCCAACAGAATTGTTTCCCGATGTTTCCCGAGTATACCGTTTCTCCATCAGCAGAAGGATCAAATAGTTTCTGCCCGAGTGACAACGGTTCGTGATTTTCTCCAATGATATGCTTGATTGTGATACCGAGCTTCTTCCTAAGATCCACACCGTGGCACATACCACAGGAGGTGCAGGCATCAACAGGCTGCAGTCAGATGCATCCCAAAATGCCCCTTCTGTGACAAGGACATGTAAGCAGAGTGAGGTACTTGATGAACAACACCGTTTTCTGCCTGGAACCAGTTTGCCAACTAAATTTCAAGCACATCCTAAGACTTCGTCCTAAAAAATAAATGGAACAAAAGTGAAAAGATATGAAAAGAGGTACAGTTTCCCACCAGGACTTCTTGGGGTATCACGGTCATGAAGGGTCCAATCATACATCCTGATACATCTGGGAAAGGATACGGCACGTCGACGTGCCAAGAAACCGACCATAAAAAAATCAATTTATATGAAGATTTGGCATCGCAAGAAGATGTTTTGGCATGTTGACGAGAGCTTCCACATCTGGGAAACTGGCTGATCCCCCTCTGAGTCGAAGACAAGTACCAAGTGCGTACCAACTTCAGTGGCGTTTGCTACTTTGCATGAGTTTTTTTCGTGATTTTGGTCCGAGTTTCCTTCAAGATTGTGAGTTGAAGAAGGACAAATACTTCATTCAAAATGCTCCTGTAAAATGACGATGCCTAAAACCTGCAAGAAACCGGCACCCAACCTGAACAATTGTGGTTCTCAAAAACAATTTGCTGCCAGGTTTTGTAAGCGTCAAGTGAGCTGTTGCGCTGTGTGCTGCCACGGCGCTCGGTTTCTTCCTTCAACTCCAACACGGTTCGCTTTTCCCACGGGTCGCCTGAGTTCAGTTGGGGTTCGCTCCAGTTTTGGGATGCATAACAGAGAGGACTTCAATGTGGTGGGATGAAAGTCTCATATCCTGGTAATCCAGGTACTTTGAAAACTAACGTTGATTTACTATTCGGGGATTGTTTTTTTCCACATTTTGCTTAATTACTATACTATGCTGACGGTCAGCAAGTATTCCTCGGATCATCTACCCAAAACGCCCAGGTGCAACGGCAGCTTCGGCCACTCAGCAGAGCCACAAAGACCTCGGTGTTTTTTCATGGCGCCGACACGATTTTGGTGCTTAGGGCAAGGAACACGGGGATGCACCAGGTATAGCTCAGGCAAGAAAATCTGATGTGCCAGAATCAACCAACGGAACAATGTGGAAAAATGTTTGGAGCGCCAATCCTCCGTGACGAAGTATGGTGCGAGCAATGGTATATATAAATCCCTATCAATGACGAGATGACCATTCCCTGTATGGGAAAATATCCCATGTTTTGACAATCGCACATTTAACAACAAACAGAAAGGCAATTGTTAAATGGTTCGATATACGTCGCCGCGAAATATAGTTCTATAGTAATGTAGATCCCCATGTTTGATGGTTTAATCCTCATGTTTGGTGGTCAATTAATAAGTGATACAAACTTCCAAATACTTTTGATGGTTCATGTTTTCTCATGTGTTTATCGTTCACGAATACATGATACAAACTCCCATAGAATAGTATCCAGAATGGTTGATAAACTATATGAGATATCTAATTATCTGATATCATCGGTCAGACTAGTAATATGAGATACGTGCACCATTATGGTTAAGAATGGCTGCCAAGAGGCCGGGTGGAGGAGGCCCATCACCTGGCGGTGGCCATTCCCCTCAGCCAGGTCGTAAGGCGTCTGGCCTGAGACTCGACGGCGTCGTTTTGGCGTGGGAGCTCGGAAAGTCCTGCGGATTTTTTTTTCACAAGCGATATGTAGTCCATATTGGTCTACACGTCCGCAGCAGCATTGTCCCTAAGCTTGGTTGACTATTTCACTTTGGGGTGAAGCAACTTCCAACGGTCTCTGTCTTCTGCAATTGGCAATAGGAGGTGAATATATTGAGTGGATTTGAGTGGTATTGTACCACTGCTTCATGCTGGTGGAGGAGAAGTGTTTAAGTTCAACGATAGTGAAATGTTGGTAGAAAGAATGCTGAAAATCCCCTAGTGTGGGGGGGGCTTGGTGGAGAATATGTGCGCGGTGGGATGCTTCAGCTAATGCAAGCTCTGGCCAATGGGCTCTTGGTGCTCCGCATCTAAAAGGGGAGGAAATTGTACGTAAAGAGTAGGATTAGTCCTGCGGCCTGCGGATGTGGACAAATAAATCATGTTCTGCGGTTAAAAATAATACTCAGGGTATTTGCCATGCCGAGTTTTCAATTTCTGATGAAGTCTGGCAAATCAATGCTCACGGCTGTAATTTGCAGGATCCGATATGTTTCCATTTTTCAAACTCTGAACATGTCTGCACCAAACCAGGAAAGTCATTACATTCCACCACTTGCAGTCTTTTCTGACAGGATGTCTCTGCTCCTAATTCATTCCATAAAACCGTTGTCAACCGTTTCAATTTAAAGGACAGATGCGGGATCCAGCTCAAAGTGATCAAAAGTTCCAAATCCAGTCAACATTTGAGACCACGTGCTTTCTACTCATGTCCCCCCATGTTTGGTCATTTCTTTTACACAAATTTCAAGAGGCCCATCCCGGCACCAAAAAAATGTTCTTTTAACAGCAAGTAACCACTCAACATCCCAAAGCAAAACGAAAATTATGTACAAACCCCTTCCATCACCTGCCACTCCCAAAGCAACTCGAAAACCACCAGGGCCACGGCGGTATTTGTTGGCCGCGTCCACCGTGGCCCCCGCAGAGATCAGCTGCTCGACCACGGCGGCATGGCCGTCCCGGGCCGCAAAATGCAGCGCAGTCTCGCCTCGGGCGCCGAGGATGCGACGCGGACAGCGGGGACAGCTGCGGCTGCCATCGAGAAACAAAGCAAAGCGTAGCCAATGGGATGTTTCAAACTTGTGGGTAGGTCATAGATAGAAGATCTGCCAGCCGATACTTTTTGTATCTTTTAATGTGAGGCATGGCGAAAAACAAGAGGAGCAATCATCGCAAAATACGTGCTTGCTCTATCGTGTTGTTTAAAATCTTACAAGCAGTTGCACCTGACTTTTGCAGCATCATGCGTCACGTCTTTAGAAACTTGTTCATGAATAACTTTGGACTATCCAAGTGCAGATAAACCGCTTTCTCAAGTTAAGAAATAACATGAAATAATATTTTTTAGGGATTGCCGAACTGATCTCATGATGACAGGAAAAATTGATGAACTTTGATTTAAAAATCTGATGCTTGCGTATGCTTGCGTGCTTTGGACACATAAATATCCAATGGGATTGACCCAAGTGCCCAAGCCCATGGCACTCACGCCATTTGTCATGCTGAGTTTTCAATGTTTGGTCGCGTCAAGCCTGGCACAATCAATGCCTCACAGCTGTTCTTTCAAGGATCTCATGTGTTTTCCATTTTCAAACTCAGGATACATGCCTGCAACAAAAATAAAATCATTACATTCTACCGCTGGCAGTGAAAATATCTGACAGCATCTCTCTGCTGTCAAAATTTGTTCCATATAGCGATCGCAATTTCAAGGAAAGATGTGGGATCAAGCTCAAAATCATTAAAAGACCAAATCCAGTGAACACTTTGAGACCACGTGATTCCTTCTGCTTTCCACTCATTTCCTTTGATCGAAATTTCAAGAAGCCCATCCCAGCACAAAACTGCAACTTGAAACAGCAAGTACCGCTCTCAACATCCCAAAACAAAGCATACAATCAGCTGCCCGTGTATTCGCCCCTTCCATCACCTCGCCAGAGCCACTCCCCAAACGACCCGAAAACCCTTCCGGGGCCGCGGCCGCTGTTGCTGGCCGCGTCCACCTTGGCCCCCGCAGAGATCAGCTGCTCGACCACGGCGGCATGGCCGTTCGAAGCCGTCACACGCAGCGCCGTCGCGCCTCAGCGCCGAGGATGCGACGCGGACGGTGGCTGCGGCTGCCAACAAGAAACAAAGCGTAGTCATGGGATGTTTCTCCGGGTGGTTGGGCAAATATTTTTGGATGGGTCATAGATAGAAGATCTGCCAGCCGATACTCTTGGTGTGAGGCAATTGGGGAGAATACGAGAGCTATCATCGCAAATCAGTCATGTTACATGTTTGTTTAATTAATCGAGATCTTGCAAGCAGTTGCACCTTTCTTTCGCAACATCATGCGCCGCATGTATAGTGCTTCATGCCAATGGGATGTTTCTCCGAGTGGTTGGGCAAAATTCTGAATATGAGATCCGCCAAGCCGATACTTTTTGTATCTTTTAGTGTGAGGCATGGCGAAAAACAAGAGGAGCAATCATCGCAAAATATGTTCTTGCTCTATGGTGTTGTTCAAATGTTACAAGCAGTCAGTTGCACCTGACTTTCTCAAGATCATATGTCGCACTATCCAAGTGCAGTGAAATCTGGACATTGTCTGACAAAAGAATGCCAGGAGAAACGCAAAGGAGGTGGGAGCCGTGAGGGGGGAAGCTGTTGCCGATAACCCGAATCACGGAGGAAAAAAACAATCTCAGGTGTGGCTGAGTGGCACGCATGAAAGTCATTGGACAAGTTGCCAAGGGAAACATTTCACTGTCCACTATACTTATACAGTGAAGAGGAAGGTTGGTGCGGGGTTGAAACCTATCCGTGTTGGTAAAGGTTTGAAGACAAAGGATGACAAAGGTATTTGGAGTCTATTGTGCTAGACTTGAGAGAGTCCGAACATATCCATCAATATCAGCTTTCACTCAGAAGGATTGAAAACCACCGACGTTGTTTTTTAATATCACGTCTTCAGGCCCTTATGCCTGATCCATACTGATTGATCAATCATCCTTCATTGTGCTATGTCATTGCTATGCGGGCAAAGATGTGATATTAAAAAAGTAACTAAGAGAGATTTGACCGGGCAAACCTGCTTTGGCACTTTCATCAGAAGAAGTCACAAAACAACAAGACAAGCAACTCATCGAATCATACTTGTCACTGATGTCTATACCAGAAACATCATGCAGAGACAGGAAAAGGATCCACTTGGACAAATGTTTGCCTTCATTTTGCTTCATCCGAATGGTACGAGAAAGGCAACTTGTCATCGGCTCTCCTCCCCGACACAGTTCCCATGGCTGCGACTCCTCTGGGGCAGCGGCCGAGTCTGTTCTCCACCTCCACGGAGGCGCCGGACCTCAGCAGCAGCGCGACCACCTCGACGTGGCCGCGCGCTGCTGCCACGTGCAGCGGCGTCCCACCTCAGCCGGGAGAGGCGGCCACGAGGCTTGCCCCACAGATCAAGGCGTGAGCGAACGAGAGTTGTTGGAAAACTCGCAAGCTGCGCAAGCTGCGCATCCCTAAATATCATAATTAGTCCAACACAAGCATTGCACGCCATCTGACAAAAGAATGCCAGGAGAAACACAAGGAGAGGAGGGAGCTGTTGCCAATGAAGAAGCTGTGACTAGGGGTTGGAAAGGATTGTGTCCCGGTGAGCTCAGACACCGTTGTTCAAGTTGTTGCGGATGCTGGGTGAGTGAAAAAGCCAATATCACCCAAAAACCAGAGCCGATCATGGCACAAATGTAGCCGGTTTTGATTTGACACCCTAGAAATCTGAAAACTGCAATTGGATAAAATTCTGCCATATTCTGCCTTTGTTCTTCAGCTGCATGGTTGTGGACGAGTTGCCTGTGTGCCAAAAGCACTGACACAAGGCTTGGGATTTTTGGAGAGCTCGAAGGCAGGCTTGAAGAACAGAGTTCCACAGCATGTGGCAGAAGATTTGTGTGGGATTAGAGGGATTGGCACTTCTGCTGGTGGCCCGCCAAGTCGATTCTGTGCGAGGGATGGCTTAACCATCAAACGCCATCTGGCAAAACAAAGACAAGCAACGTAACCGCGCAAGACTATCTACAGTCCGGAACCTGGTTCATATACACGAATCGGGGGAAGAAAAAGTCTGTCTTGGACCCTCAAGTGCTTCCACAGAACCTTGGTGGTGCCACACAGTCAGGACCCAAGTCGGCCCAGTGGAACACTCTCCTTACCAAGCCAGACTTCACCAAAAAGATACCAAGCTTATGGAAGGCGTGGATCTGCTTCGTAGCTCCCAACTTCAGTTCCGAGGCTGCGGCCGAAGTGTATATCCTTCCTCTCCAGGCTATCGGGGTCGACGCGCAGGAAGTGCCTCACGGCACCCACGTTGTCCTCCTTGGCCGCCTGATGTACGTCCTTGCCTCGGGCATCACACGAGTCAACCCCTCGGGCACGGCTCGTTAATGCCCCAAGAGAACAGGAGAAACATACCCGCGTAGATACGCCATCCAGGACGGGAAAGCCTGAAATAAAGAAACCAGCATGAGACATGATGAACCAATTCCCTTGAGGCCAAGCTCTTTGGAGCTCTTTGGATTTTTGATTCCCAGCGCTGCATGGATTTTGTTCTTTTTCCGGCCAGGGGATGAGGATGGCAAAGCAGATCTCGAGGCGCAAGATTTCCAATGCATAGAACCCTCGAAAAAAAATGTTATGGAAAATAAACGAAACGAAATTAACTCAACAGAAAGCTACCTGTAGCCGGCTGAGCGAATTCAACAATCTTAGGTCTTGACAGTTTTTAGCTGCAGCTTTGTCTGCCTTGACGGGCAAGAATGCCAACTGTTTCACAGAGAATTGTTTTGCAGAGTTCTAAGATACCATGTCCAGAGTTGTTTGAACAGAACATGGCCCCAAACTCGAAAGTTCAAACAGACCGGCTAGCTGAACGGATCAGTTGGACCATGGCAGGTTTACCAACAACGAGGACAATTGTTGACACTATCAGCAGAATCTGCAAGCCGAGCTGGCACCACATTTCCGCACCAAGAAATTGACATACATACATGTTCAACCCAATCAGTCCCAATCTCCACACCCCAAACATTCGCACCTCAGGGTCTATTGACAGGGCAGCTGCGGCCTTGCAAAGTCCAAAATCGTCCAAAGTTTGTGTAGCGGTATGGCAAATGATTTGCAGCGCATGTGAGGAGAAATGCTGAGATTTGATTCTCTGTACCCGGTAGGTGATGAAAAACAAACACATACACCGCATGATGCCCTATCATTTCTTTTTACCGTGGTAGTGGATCCAAGCAATGTCTATTTCTATCAAAAAAAATGAGAAAATTGAAGAAGCATTTGCCTGATATGGTTAGCATGTCAAAATATGGCTGAAATTGAAAAATAGAAATACTCCATGAGGGTTGTATGATTTTGTTACTGTTTGTTGTGCTTTGTGCCTGAAATGTCCCGTCCAATCCGTCCCAATCTCCACACTCCAAACATTGGCACCTCAGGGTCTATTGCCACGGCAGCTTCGGCCTAGCAAAGGCGTCCAAAGTTCGTGCAGCGACGTGGCACATGATTTGAAACTCATGGCGAGAAATGATGGGACCGATTTTCTATAACCAAGTGATGAAAACAATTTTCTGTGCCCAAAAAGACCATGGCCAGGCTGGCCAACAACCACCGTGTTATTGACACATTCTGGATGTAAAAATTGATCTGGCTCCAAATCTCCACAGTGTGGCGAAAAGTGCTGGATCTTGGGTCCAAGAAAAGATCGAACGGGATACGGCAGCACTCAATCTGCATTCATCTACTGATGGAATGCCACTGGTCCATTGGAGCAATATCATAACGAGCGTCCACCGGCCGCCCCAGAAACCAAAACGTTTCAGGGTTGACATGGCCATAGAAGTTATATCAAGTTAAACATGGATCATCCCAATCTCCACATCTCCAGCCGCCTGGGCCGGGTAGGCCGAGCTGGAGGTCATACTGCGGAACTCAGAGTTCCTGATACAGGAGAAAAACGATAGAAATCGATGAAACATATAGAAAAATCAGGGACAAACATGATAAAATCAATATTGACATCTATAAATATGAAATCCTTTACGTTACTTTACGTTGGTTGGTTAGCTCCCCTATTTGGCGTAAGACCAGGGATGCCCACCATGGATTTTCTCCTCTCCATGACCCGTGGAGGAGTTTTTTGGCAGTGGGGCTTGACTTTGAAGAATATGTGACTCAAGTCTGAAAGCTTTGGATAAACCACAGACCCTATGAGGACTTTGTTTACTCACTGTTTGCATTCAATTTGAGAACTAAGCGGAATTCAAACAGTGCAAATGTGGGACAACCAGTTCACCTGCTGACCTTCCTGGTTCAGAAGCTCGGGAAAAACAGCTCTGGTAGCTGTGGAAATCTAGAGAACTGATCCAAGGCCATGTGAACCATTTCAGGCCCTTCGGAAGCATACTCCGTGAAGACTACACGGCGCTTTTGTTTCATGCGAACCGAACTCAATCTGTGTGAATATCGACCTTTTCATTTGTTTTCAGGATTTGGACAAATTATAATAAACTATATCCGAAATGGTTGAAACATGTTGAAACCACAGTTTAATGACGTTACTTCTTTCTTTCTATGTCATTCCAGATATTTTAGCTACAGCTTTCTCGTATCAACCTCGACCCAGTCCTGGAGATCCGAGGGACCCCAAGGCCCCAAGGCTCGGCCCTTGGGGGACACCATCTTTGGTTCAAACGGGAAGAAAAAATCTCCAGAAATGGTGGTTTTTTCATGTTTTTCCAGGGACTTCACCGGAGAAATGTTTGATTTTCAAAGATCTTTATGTGTTTGGTATTATTTTTTGCTTCAAAACTGATGGCTGGGATTCCCCAAAAAAATGGAAGAAGCGAAATTTCGATTTTTTTTTCTTCGAAAAACATCCGGCAGCTGAGGCTCAAGCGCTCAACAACTGCTTGAACAATGCCAATGGGTGAACGGAGTGGCGCTACGGAAAAAATGTTGCAACTGTCGCATTGGGATGATCCAACTGAACCCAATCTGGAGCAGCCCCTTGGGAATCCTTGAGACCTTGAGTTCTTTCCAGTGCACAGTGACGAATGAAATGTTGCTACATGCAGAAATAAACAATGTCCTGATGACACATCCTGTGTGGAATTTTGCTACTTGACATTTGCCTTCCACTGTGGAGCTGCAAACTGCGCTATGCAAGGAAGGGAATGAGCAAAGGAGATTTAACAAATGTCTGGGTCCCAAATGATCTGCAAAGGTTGAGCCCCTATCAATGTTGAACCTTAATGGACAAGCTGTGAGCTAGGCCGGGTACAACGTTGACTGAGCGAAGAAATGTGGCACAAGGTGGGATCGCCAGCCGCTGGGACGGTCTTTTAGGCCTTTTACATCACGGGCCTCCGGCTCCCTAACATGGGGCAAAATTCCGGTCAACACTGGAAACCCATCCATTATCCGTTTCAACTATATTTATATTATACAAATCCTCGTGACAGCGTCTGTATCGTATGCTCTGCTTTTTGCATCTTTTTGCGCCTTGAGTAGAGAAAGAATGAGCCAAAGAGGCTCCAGGAACATTCTCCAGCTGCTCTGATTTTTCAAGCATAATTCTGTAGCAATCGAAGAAAGTTTAGCTGGAGAAGATTCCAATGCGCGCCACTGAGTTGGCAATCTGATCAGCAACGTGTTGGGCCCGAGTCATCTGCCGATCATCTATGTACACCAGGCCGTTTTTGTCCAACTCTCCGAGCCTTCACTGGCGTAGGAAAGGGTCGATCTTCCGGAGTGAGCCGGAGAAGTCGACCCAGGGGCACGTGGCCGGCAGGCAGCACCTGAGCTGGTGGAAATTCATTGTGACAGAATGCGGATAAATGTGTGGATCATAAGAATCACAAGTCTTATGTGATATAGCATATTTTTCGTTACAAGAATATAAATTATATCTAACATTAATATGATAATATATATGACATTTAACGGAAAAGAGCGCTGTGAGGGTTTGGTTTTTGGGCACATGTGAAAATGCCCAAATATTTATATAAATATATTTTATTTAAATGAATAATTTACATGTCTTCTTAATACACACACGTGCACGACCAATCTGCTTTCCACCACCTGCCCAGGGAATGCTTTCTGGATACTGAGTAAGAGTAGCATGTGTACGGCACAAGCAACAGGGAGCTACACATCCTTTCTCCAGTTCCCACCACGGGTCTCAAGGTTAAATCGATTCAAAGAAAGACGATTGTTGGCAGTTGCCTGGACAAGATACCTCTTCCAGAGCCGAGACGTCCTTCAATGCGGGAAGTCCTTGATTTCGACGCCATCCTATCCGGTCCCATCTGTTTTTTCCCACTCAACGAGTCGCTCTGCAACAAAGATCCGCAAGATTTGTTGTTTGCTGCAAACAAAGAGCCGCCTTGCCAGAAATTCTTGAAGCTTGAACTTGGGATGAAAAAATACGAAAGACATTAATCGATTGGAATCTTGAGAGCTCTTTAATCCAGACTCTCCGACTGAAAATGCAGACATTGATGAAACATTATGAAACAAATGAAAATCGATGAATGAAAATTCGTGAATACGAAATAATTCGAATCAAGATGTGAAGCTGCCAAGGGCTTCATCCCGTCCTCAGGCATGGGGTCTGCAGCAGAATACGCCTTGGGTCGAGACAGAACTAGGACTTCAAATGACGCTTCCAGCTGCGGACCCTGTCTGCTTGGGGGTGACCCTTATGGCATTATGGCAATATACATCAATAGACATCAATATACCAGAATATACCATAATGTACCGGTTGAGAGACAAGATGGCAGACAAGACAGCACCCATGCTCCAACTTAGAGCCACCAGGCAAGGAAACAAACTATGAGTCTATGAGACCAGGCAAGAAGCACCCGAATGGATGAAGGTGTGACCGATGCTCTATAGAAAGCCATCCCTTACAGATCGAGCTTGGAATTCTGAGGATTTCCGCGGCTAAAACGACTGTCAAAATACAGCAAAAGAAAACAAGCTCGCTGACAAGGAATTTGGAACTAAAGAAGTGGCATGAGAAAAGATTATATATGTAATATGTAATTTTAATTAATTTTAGATAAACATGATCTTGTAAAGAAATACACATGTCAAATATGTTCAGGCAACTGCATTAGCCTTGGATCACTTCTCCACATCCGAATCCAAAAGCTTTGGATATACGATGATGATACATTTAGATACAAAACAAAGAATTGTGCAGATGTACAAAGCATGCACATGTGCACATGAATATGTTGGCTTATTGACTTGCACAATCACAAGCTTTCTATGGGCTTGATGAGGAACCCCAGCAATAGCACAGGCATTTCAGCTTGCCACCACCCGCCTCTGTTTCAGCAGGGCCCTCTTCATTTTCGGCCTCTGATGCCTTAACGCAACATCCGAATGAAACCGAGATGGGATGAACATGGTGGTTTCTGCATCATAAAGCGATGGCTAGTCAAAATGAATGGCTTTAGGTTCGCTGAGCATCGTTTTCGTCCGCTTGTCTTTCACAATTCCCCCAATGTTCCCCGTCAGCCACTCCTGAGTGACTTTTGCATTGAGCCAAGGCACAGCAATCACCGCGGTCAACGTGTTGCCCGGTACAACGGCGGCTGCAGCAAGCGTCTTGCTTTCATCCCTGGGCCAAGCAAACTTCTGGCACACAAACCGCCGTTCAATGATCAAATCTGGGGACTGATGTGGCAGGAAGTGACAGGAAGTGACTGGTAGATTGAAAAATCACCAGGTAAGTGTTCAATCTAAGGGGGGGGATGTAGGTATGCCTGTATGTAGACAGTTGAAATGACACACCTGTGACCAAATCCCGGTTCGGCGACATCAACTGGAGCTGTGGAGCCCAGGGTTGGATGTGCAGCCCTGTCTGGCCCTGTCTTTGAAGGGGAACGTTCTGTTCCTTCCTTGCCTTGCCTTGCAAACCATGTCTCAAACATGCAGCTACAGTTTCAACATTGACCACACTGCATCACACCAATTATACGCAGTTTGGGGAGCAACAATCGCAATACCAAGCAGAGTTTCAAGATCGAGCTTCAGGAGTTCTGTGCAGCCCGAGTGGCAGCGGCTCATGATTCTGCCCGATGATTCGCTTGATGTTGACACCGAGTTTTTTCCTTGGGTCGGACTGGTCACGTAGAAAAAATAGCAGGTGCAGCAGGTGTGAACCGGTTGCAAACCGACGGATCCCAAAGCCATCCCCGACGTCCACACTTCACAAGGAAAAGACACCCTTGGGTGAAAAACATGAAAAAACTTCATGCAAAGGCCTAGTGTGGACAATCAGGAATTGACCACTGAGTGGTTCCCATTCTCACCTGAAAAAAATCAATCAATGAAAAGGGGAGAAATTGTTTGGGGTATCATGAAGGGCCCAATGATCCATCTGGGAATCTGGATGAGATGACTTACCCATCTGTCTACAGCACGCCACATCATGATGCACCTAGTCGAAGACAAGTACCAAGTGTGTACCAACTGTAGTGGTGGTTCTTTTTTCTCTAAGCTGAGCCAAAAATGATTGTGGAGGTCCAAGTTTCCTTGCAAGATGTGATTTCAGGATCGGTAGACAAATACTTCTTTCATGTTACTCTCGAATGATGATTTCTGAAACCCCCGAGACACGCAAGAACCAGCGCCCTGTGGCTCCCAGTCATCTCGGAGTTCATCTCTGTGCCGAGGCGCTCGGCTTCTTCCTTCAACTCCAACACAGTTCGCTCCGGTGACGAGTTGCCTCAGTTCGGTTGGGTTTGATCCAATCTTCGGATGCACAACACGGATGCACAAGTGAGTGGACTGCTGTCCGTCAATGTGGTGCCTCAACACGAAACATGTCATGGGGTGGGATGAAGATGCAAGTCGCGCATCTTGGCAGACCAATTCATTTGAAAATATGGTGTCATTCATCATCGTTTTGCTACAACCACGTCGAATCAACTGATTGCGTCTTGTAACTTATATTTTGGGTGAGAGTGTTCTTGCTAAATGAAGTTGCAGTTTCCCGAAACCTGGAAAATTGGTATCTTCCAATATGTAACTTCCGGTCCCCTTGAATTTTGGATGGGCGTCCACAATGTCAGATTACATTTAGAAGGTAAAACCTTCCTAAATGTAATGAGTTTCTTTGAAGATGCAATTTCTTGGGATGAGCCCGTCACACAAAATGTCATTTACTTCTTGGGGGGTCCCCCAAGTATGGTGTTCCCTGTGTGAAAACAGGAAAAAAAGGCAACATTTAAAACAAGGTTGATGGAGACGTTTCCAAACAACCCAAATATGGATGGGTGAGGGGCAAGAAAATGTAAGTTACAATTTGCCAGCCCCGCATCCCCATGTCCATGGTCACAACATACCTAATCTATTCCAGTTTTGGGATGCACAACAAGGATGCACAACAGATCACAAAAGTGTGGACTCCGTCAACGTGGTGCCTCAACACGAAACATGTCATGGGGTGGGATGAAAACGCGACTCCCTTATCCGGGCAATCCAAGTGCCTTGAAAACCAATTATTCACTTTGTTTCAACATTTTGCTGGTTACTATACTACGCTATACTATTTTGACGGTCAACAGGTCGAATCAATAGGCACTTCACCATGGTGTATCATCTATGACGGCCACCAGGGTCCCAGTGCTTTGAAAACCCATTGAAAACTAATGTTGATGTACTATTCGGGGGTTGCTTTTTTCCACTGACGGTCAGCAGGTATTCCTCGGATCATCTACCCACAACGCCCAGGTGCAACGGCAGCTTCGGCCACTCAGCAGAGCCACAAAGACCTCGGTGTTTTTTCATGGCGCCGACACGACTGTGGTGCTTAGGGCAAGGAATACGGGGGATGCACCAGGTATAGTTCAGGCAAGAAAATCTGATGGGCCAGAATCAACTAACGGGACAATGTGGAAAAATGTTTGGAGCACCAATCCTCTGCGAAGCAAACAAGTATAACAAGTAGGGTGAGAGCAACGGGTATACAATTCCCTATCAATGACGGGATGACCATTCCCTTTTATGGGAAAACATTCCATGTCTTGACCATCGCACATATAACTAACAATCAACAAACAACGACAAGAAAGGTAATTGTTAAATGGCTGGGTATATGTGGCGGTGAAATGTAGTTAATGTAGTTCTACAGCAACGTAGATCCCAATTTTTGATGGTTTAATCCTCATGTTGGGTGGTCAACTAATAAATGATATACAAACTTCCAAATACTTTTGATGGCTCATGTTTTCTCATGTTTGTTTATCGTTCAACTCTCATAGTATCCAGAATGTTTGATCATATCATGGGTCAGACTAGTAATATGAGATATGTCCATCATGGTTGATCTTCGTCATGGCTCCAGAACGGCTGCCAAGAGGCTGGGCGAAGGAGGCCCATCACCTGGCGGTGGCCCCGCCCCTTGGCCCAGTCGTAAGGCGTGTCGCCTAAGGCGCGGCGGCGGCGTTTTGGCGTGGGAACTCAGAAAGTCCTATGGAGGTGGACAGATAAATCATTTTCTCAGGTTAAAAATAACACTCATGGCATTTGCCATGCCGAGTTTTCAATTTCTGGTCAAGTCTGGCAAGTCAATGCTCATGGCTGTGATGTGAAGGATCCGATATGATCCGATATGTTTCCATTTTTCAAACTCTGAACATATCTGCAACAAATCAAGAAAATCACTACGTTCCACCACTTACCGTCTTTACTGACAGTAAACCGTACCTATTCGCAGTGTATCACACCTCCCCGGGAGGGCCCGGGAGGTGGCCGCAAAACTCACCTGCAGGTCGAAAGCCTTTTGCCAAGACTTTCAACTGATTTCAGTGTAATCAGAAGTAACCAGGTTTGAGGGTTTCGGGTTTTCGGGGGTCTGGTCTCAAGAGTATCAGGACTGGTTTGATATGTTTTATTCAGGGGCCAATGCTTGGAGATGCACTGACAAAACCATAAATGTGTTCAATCATGTTCAATCCAAAAAAGACAACTACAGTAGGTCTACTACGTCAAGGGCATCAGTGTCCTTGAGCGTGCTCTGAAGCATCTTCCTTTGCAAATCCTTGTGTTGAAAGCACCGCGTGCACCCAGCGTCGTCCACCCAGCGTGTCCAAGTGTTCAATGTGTCTCTCTTCATAACTCTTTTCACAGAACCAGTGCAATGTGCAAGTTAAAGTCTTCAGGGTTGTCAGCATCGCATATATCGCATGTTCTTCCCCTTCCTCTCCTGTGAGAACTACACTACTCAGCTTGTCCGACATTTTCATGCGCCGCATCCTCAGCTCCTCCTTCCCTCTTCCACTGACTTATGTCTGTTGCTTTAGCTGCTCAATACCCAAAACAACCGCAATAAGTTTGCATCAAATCAGGTCAAGCTGAAGATTGCGACGTCATTGGCCAGTGGCCAGTCTGCGCCTACATCCTTCTGCTTTCCGTTCCACTCATGCCTTTGCCCTCCATGTTTGGCCATTTCTTACACCCGAATTTCAAGAGGCCCATCCCATCACAAAAGTGGATCCTTAAACAACAAGTACGAGTACCATTCAACATCCCAAAGCACAGCACAAAAATCAGCTGCCAATGTACGAACCCCTTCCGTCACCTCGTCAGAGCCACTCGCAAAACGACCCGAAAACCCTTCCGGGGCCACGGCCGATTCCATCGGCCGCGTCCACCGTGGCCCCCGCAGAGATCAGCTGCTCGACCACGGCGGCATGGCCTTTCACAGCCGCAAAATGCAGCGGCGTCTCGCCTCGGGCGCCGAGGATGCGACGCGGAAGGGCAGGCGGCTGCGGCTGCCGTCGAGAAACAAAGCGTAGTCATGGGATGTTTCTCCGGGTTGTTGGGCAAATATTATTGGATAGGTCATAGATAGAAGATCTGCCAAGCTGATACTTTTTGTATGTTTTAGTGTGAGGCATGGCGAAAAACGCGAGGAGCAATCATCGCAAATATGTTCTTGCTCTATCGTGTTGTTGAAATCTTACCAGCAGTTGCACCTGACTATCGCAGCATCAAGTGTCGCCTGTTTAGAAACTATTTCATGAATACCTTTGGACTATCCAAATGCGGATAAACCGTTTTCTCAAGTTATATAAGAAATAAGAGTTTTTAGGGATTACCAAAACTGAACAAAATGGAGTCCATTAATCTCATGATGACAGGAAATTTCGATGAATTTTGATTTAAAAATATGATGCTTGCGTGCCTTGGACACCTAAATATCCAGTGGGATTGACCCAGGTGTCCAAGCTCATGGCACTCACGCCATTTGTATCCATTTGTCATCATTTGTCATGCTGAATTTTCATGAATTGTCAATGTTTGGTCGCGTCAAGTCTGGAACAATCAATGCCTCACAGCTGTTCTTTCAAGGATCCCATGTGTTTTCCATTTTCAAACTCAGGATACAGGCCGGCAACAAAAATAAAATCACTATACATTCTACCGCTGGCAGTGAAAATATCTGACAGCTCTGCTGTCAAAATTTGTTCCATACGGCGATCGCAATTTCAAAGACAAATGTGGGATCAAGCACAAAATCATTAAAAAAACAAATCCAGTGAACACTTTGAGACCACGTGATGCCTTCTGCTTTCCATCTCATTTCTTTTACCCGAATTTCAAGAGGCCCATCCCATCACAAAAGTGGATCCTTAAACAACAAGTACGAGTACCACTCAACATCCCAAAGCAAAGAACGAAAATCAGCTGCCAATGTACGAACCCCTTCCGTCACCGAGCCACTCCCAAAACGACCCGAAAAACCTTCCGGGGCCACGGCCGCGTTCGGTGGCCGCGTCCACCGTGGCCCCTGCAGAGATCAGCTGCTCGACCACGGCGGCCTGGCCGTTCTCAGCCGCCACATGCAGCACCGTCCTGCCTCGGCACCGAGGATGCGACGCGGAAGGGCGGGCGGCTGTGGCTGCTGTCGAGAAACAAAGTAGTCATTGGATGTTTCTCCGGGTTGTTGGGCAAATATTTTTGGATGGGTCATAGATAGATCTGCCAGCCGATACTCTTGGTGTGAGGCACTGGGGAAAAAACGAGAGAATCATCGCAAATCAATCATGTTACATGTTTGTTTAATGGAGATCTTACAAGCAGTTGCACCTTCCTTTCGCAACATCATGTGTCGCATGTATAGTGTTTCATGCCAAGTGCAGTGAAATCAGGACAGGCCTCTATATCCTCATGGAGACATGCCTGAATGAAACGTAACAAACCCAGAACATCCCATAACTATTGTAGGTCATAGATAGAAGATCTGCCAAGCTGATACTTTTTGTATGTTTTAGTGTGAGGCATGGCGAAAAATAAGAGGAGCAATCATCGCAAAATATGTTCCATACGGCGGTCGCAATTTCAAGGACAGATCTGGGACCAAGCTCCAAATCATTAAACCCGAACCCAGTAAACACTTGAGACCACGTAATTCCTTCTGCTTTCTACTCGTTTCATCTCATTTCTTTTACCCGAATTTCAAGAGGCCAATCCCATCACAAAAGTGGATCCTTAAACAACAAGTACGAGTACCACTCAACATCCCAAAGCAATGTACGAACCCCTTCCGTCACCTCGTCAGAGCCACTCGCAAAAGGACCCGAAAACCCTTCCGGGGCCACGGCCGATTGTGGCCCCCGCAGAGATCAGCTGCTCGACCACGGCGGCATGGCCTTTCACAGCCGCAAAATGCAGCGGCGTCTCGCCTCGGGCGCCGAAGATGCGACGCGGACGGCGGGGCAGCTGCGGCTGCCGTCGAGAAACAAGCGTATAGTCATGGGATGTTTCTCCGGGTTGATGTTGGGCAAATATTTTTGGATAGGTCATAGATAGAAGATCTGCCAAGCTGATACTTTTTGTATGTTTTAGTGTGAGGCATGGCGAAAAATAAGAGGAGCAATCATCGCAAAATATGTTCCATACGGCGATCGCAATTTCAAGGACAGATCTGGGACCAAGCTCCAAATCATTAAACCCGAACCCAGTAAACACTTGAGACCACGTAATTCCTTCTGCTTTCTACTCGTTTCATCTCATTTCTTTTACCCGAATTTCAAGAGGCCAATCCCATCACAAAAGTGGATCCTTAAACAACAAGTACGAGTACCACTCAACATCCCAAAGCAAAGAACGAAAATCAGCTGCCAATGTACGAACCCCTTCCGTCACCTCGTCAGAGCCACTCGCAAAACGACCCGAAAACCCTTCCGGGGCCACGGCCGCGTTCGGTGGCCGCGTCGACCGTGGCCCCCGCAGAGATCAGCTGCTCGACCACGGCGGCCTGGCCGTTCTCAGCCGCCACATGCAGCACCGTCCTGCCTCGGCACCGAGGATGCGACGCGGAAGGACGGGCGGCTGTGGCTGCCGTCGAGAAACAAAGTAATGCTGGGACCCCAAAGTGAAGATTTTTCACTTCAGGCACTTAATGAAAATATTATTAGTTGTTTGAACTTATCATAGGACTGATTTTTACTTATTTTCACTTATTTTCACTTGTTTTCACTTATTTTTTTATATATTTTTGAAGGTTCAGAAGGGATCATAGACGAAGGATTTTCCTGTCATACATTCTGAAGAACAGGTTTGGACAGAAAAAGAATTTTGGAATAATGTCGATTTTTTCTTTGTCTGGTGGTTTTCTTTTTAGTTTTATATTATCTTATTTCCGATGGCAGAATTTTATTATCTTATTTTTCTCATTTTTTATACAATTTATTTTTATTTTTGTATACATATATATATATATACATGTATATTTCTGATTTTTTGTAATTATCTGAATTTTCTGAAATTTCTGATTTTTTTGAATTTTCTACATTTTCTGAATTTTCTGATTTTCTAATTTTTCTGAATTTTCTGAATTTTTTGAATTTTCTGAATTTTCTGAATTTTCTAAATTTTCTGAATTTTCTGAATTTTCTGGGGGGGGTAGAATTTTTGAATTTTCTGAATTTTCTGAGAGGGCCAGAATTTTCTGAATTATTTATATTTAAATATATATATATATATAATTCTGAATTTTCTGAATTTTCTGGGGGGGCCAGAATTTTCTGAATTTTCTGGGGGGGCCAGATTTTTTTGAATTTTCTGAATTTTCTGGGGGGGCCAGAATTTTCTGAATTTTCTGAATTTTCTGGGGGGCCAGAAATTTCTGAATTTTCTGAATTTTCCGAATTTTTTGAATTTTCTGGATTTTCTGATTTTTTTGAATTTTCTAAATTTTCTGAATTTTCCGAATTTTCTGAATTTTCTGATTTGTTCGAATTTTATAAATTTCTAAGGTTTCTGAATTTTTCTCTTCCATTTGTGGGGTCGTTGCTACCGGACTCTTTCCTGTTGGAGTCCTCGCAAATTCCACCACATTCGCAGACAAGGCAGCCAATCGTTCAAGCGCCGACATTGCTCTTCTCTTCAACTGCCCTGCCCTTTGAAGCCAAAATTGCTCCATGGGGATCGACATACATGTCTGTTACTTCTTAGAAATGAAAAAAACTATTTTCACTTATTTTGACTTATTTTTACTTATTTTTACTTATTTTCACTTATTTTCACTTATTTTTGAATAGTATTCAACTATATTTGATTATATATTCATTATTATGTTATAAGTTCACCTAAACGATAAATGGAACTAAAAACTGAATAATTTTAAAAATACTATTTAAACGGGATATTAGCAGGATAATCGAAGGAAGTTTAGAAGTCAAACTTCTGACAATATGGACAGATGAAAAGCAGAGCAGGGCAGAGGCAGAGAGAAGAGAAAGATTAGAAGAGAGAAGAGTAGAAGAGAAAGAGTCAGAAGAAAGAAGATACAGATGCGCGAAAAGGTAGGAAAGTCGCGAAACACTGTGTTTTTCCAATGATTTGCGGCTCCGGAGGGTCGAAAAGTAGGCTCGCTGAAGCGGCGGGTGCGGAGCCAGCTGGCCAGATGAGAAATGAAAGAGTGCACGCCGTTGTGGCGCGAAGCACATTTCCAAGTCAAAATGTTAAAAACGCACCAGCTTCGGACCACTTTTGGAAGTTGAGATGTCGAAAAAGTGCACGCCGTTGTGGCGCGAAGCACATTTCGAAGTCAAAATGTTAAAAACGCTAGGGGTTCGGACCACTTTTGGAAGTTGAGATGTCGAAAAAGTGCACGCCGTTGTGGCGCGAAGCACATTTCGAAGTCAAAATGTACAAAACACCACATGTTCGGCCACTTTTGGAAGTTAGATGTTGAAAAAGTGCACGCCGTTGTGGCGCGAAGCACATTTCGAAGTCAAAAGTGTAAAAAACTGAGGGTTTTTGAGCCTTTTTTGACGTTAAGATGTCGAAAAAGTAGACACTGATTAACTTAACTAACTGACTAACTTAACTAACTTCACTAACTAACTACCCTAACTTCGACGACAACAGCAAAGCAAAAAAACAACAACAACAACAACTAACAACAACTACAACTACAACAACTACAACTACAACTAACAACAACTACAACTACACAACAACTACAGCTACAACAACAACTACACACCTAAACACAACTACAACAACTACAACTAACTACTACAAAACAACTACACTACAACTATATGACTGCAACTACACTACACTAATTACATTACACCACAACTACAACTCCACTACGCTACAACTACAACTACAGTTGCAGTACATCACACTACATCCAGCAGTTGTGGGTGAGGTGACCACTGCAACCATTGCAACCACTCCAGCAAACACAACTCCAACCACCTTTCGGTCAATCAGTGGATTCGCTCTGCCATCCGTGATTCACAACAACCAAGCTCTCCTATAGGTTTCCTATTTTTGAAACTTCCGCCACCGCCTTGTGCGGTACTACTGGTAGCAACTTATCAGATACTTATAAATTCATTAAGTGCCTGAACTGATAATATCTTCACTTTGGGGTCTCAGTAGTCATTGGATGCTTCTCCGGGTTGTTGGGCAAATATTTTTGGATGGGTCATAGATATAGATCTGCCAGCCGATACTCTTGGTGTGAGGCACTGGGGAGAAAACGAGAGAATCATCGCAAATCAGTCATGTTACATGTTTGTTTAATGGAGATCTTACAAGCAGTTGCACCTTACTTTCGCAACATCATGTGTCGCATGTATAGTGTTTCATGCCAAGTGCAGTGAAATCAGCCCAGGCCTCTATATCCTCATGGAGACATGCCTGAATGAAACGTAACAAACCCATAACATCCCATAACTATTGTAGGTCATAGATAGAAGATCTGCCAAGCTGATATTTTGTATGTTTTAGTGTGAGGCATGGCGAAAAACAAGAGGAGCAATCATCGCAAAATATGTTCTCGCTCTACCGTGTTGTTTAGATCTTACCAGCAGTTGCACCTGGCTTTCGCAACATCATGTGTCGCGTGTTTAGCTTTGGACTGTGCGGATAAACCGTTTTCTCAAGTTAAGCAATAACAAGAAATAAGATTCTTGAGGGATTACCAAAACTGAACAAAATGGAGTACACTAATCTCATGATGACAGGAAATTTTGATGAATTTTGATTTAAAAATATGATGCCGGCGTGCCTTGGACACCTACTGTAAATATCCAATGGGATTGACCCAGGTGCCCAAGCCCATGGCATTCACGCCATTTGTCATGCTGAGTTTTCAATGTGTCGTCGCGTCAAGTCTGGGACAATCAATGCCTCACAGCTGTTCTTTCAGGGATCCCATGTGTTTTCCATTTTCAGACTCAGAATACATGCCTGCAACAAAAATAAAATCGCTACATTCTACCGCTGGCAGTGAAAATATCTGACAGCTCTGCTGTCAAAATTTGTTCCATACGGCGATCGCAATTTCAAGGACAGATCTGGGACCAAGCTCCAAATCATTAAACCCGAACCCAGTAAACACTTGAGACCGCGTAATTCCTTCTGCTTTCTACTCGTTTCATCTCATTTCTTTTACCCGAATTTCAAGAGGCCAATCCCATCACAAAGTGGATCCTTAAACAACAAGTACGAGTACCCCTCAACATCCCAAAGCACAGCACGAAAATCAGCTGCCAATGTACGAACCCCTTCCATCACCTCGCCAGAGCCACTCCCAAAACGACCCGAAAACCCTTCCGGGGCCACGGCCGTCTTCGTCGGCCGCGTCCACCGTGGCCCCCGCAGAGATCAGCTGCTCGACCACGGCGGCCTGGCCTTCCCGAGCCGCCCAATGCAGCGCCGTCTGGCCTCGGGCGCCGAGGATGCGTCGCGGAAGGCGGGCGGCTGCGGCTGCTGTCGAGAAACAAGGCGTAGCACTGGGATGTTTCTCCGGGTTGTTGGGCAAATATTTTTGGATAGGTCATAGATAGATCTGCCAGCCGATACTCTTGGTGTCAGGCATTGGGGAGAAAACGAGAGCAATCATCGCAAAACAAAGCTTTTCTCCAGGTGGTTGGGCAAAATTTGCGGATATGTCATAAATATCAGATCCACCAAGCCGATACTTTTTGTATCTTTTAGTGTGAGGCATGGCGAAAAACAAGAGGGGCAATCATCGCAACATATATATGTTCTTGCTCTATCGTTTTGTTTAAATCGTACCAGCAGCTGCACCTGACTTTCTCAACATCATGTGTCACGTGTCTAAAAAATATTTCATGAATAACTTTGGACTATCCAAGTGCAGTGAAATCAGGACATGTCTGACAAAAGAATGCCAGGAGAAACGCAAGAGCTGTGAGGTGGGAAGGTGCGGGGTTGAAACACAATGCGAGGTGCGGCTTGGTGGCAGGCATGAAAGTCATTGGACAAGTATTTCTGCCAAGGGAAACATTTCACTGTCCACTATACAGCGAAAAGGAAGGTTGGTGCGGGGTTGAAACCTATCTGATTGGGACAGGTTTGAAGACAAAAGTATTTGGAGTCTATTGTGCTAGACTTGAGAGTCCGAACATATCCATCAATATCAGCTTTCACTCAGAAGGGGAGCTGTTGCCGATGAAGAAACTGTGACTAGGGGTTGGGAAGGATTGTGTCCCGGTGAGCTCAGAAACCCTTTTTCAAGTTGTTGTGGATGCTAGGTGACTGAAAATGCCAACATCACCCGAAAACCAGAGCCGATCATGGCACAAATGTAGCCAGTTTTGATTTGATACCCTAGAAATCTGAAAACTGCAATTGGATGAAATTCTGCTTATGTTCTTCAACTGCATGGTTGTGGACGAGTTGCAGGAGTTGCCTGTGCCAAAAGCACTGACACAAGGCTTGGGACTTTTGAATACAGGCTTTAAGAACAGAGTTCCAAAACATGTGGCAGAAGATTTGTGTGGGATTGGCGCAGAGTTGATCACTCTGCCTTCTTCACTGCTTCCACTCTCAAAACTCAAAACACTCACCGATCAAATTCTCCATCCAAAATTTTGAAATAAATAATCGCAAATCAGAACGTTCGAATATGTTCAGGCTGAGTGCACAACGGTCCATGAGCAATGCAGGCGCACTGTTTTTGGACCGCTCATGGCATGGGGGCGAGCAGCCCAGTCAATCCCTTGTCAAATGAAAACAGATGTCATCGCTTAGAGCACATGCAGGCTCAAGCCGGAACGAGCTGGATAATGCACAGGTCAGCTCTGAACGGCAAGAGACATGAAACATGGCAGGATGACAAAAATGAACAATGCTACCCAATGCTGCTTGCAGAGAACTCCGGTGAGGTCAACCTCACCACACCCAAGAAGGGTGGGTGGGTCGTGGACAACGAAAAGTCAGGCCAAAGGTGATCACCACAAAATGATCTTGCGCCAAAATGGCACGAGGGTCAACGTCCTGAGCAGCAGGTGAAATGACCCCTCATGAAAGGCAAGATCAAACATGTATGAAATAAATTATATATCCCAGAGCAACCTATAAATCAGAGATCAGACATATAGGAACAGGGAAATATAAGATCATACATGTAGTAGCGAACACCAAACACAAAAGTAGAAACAGTGAACACAATCTCATATGAGTCCCTCGCTTGCTCCAGACCTACCTAACCGATAGCATGCAAACGACTCACGTTTCGATTGGCGCAGAGTTGATCACTCTGCCTTCTTCACTGCTTCCACTCTCAAAACTCAAAACACTCACCGATCAAATTCTCCATCCAAAATTTTGAAATAAATAATCGCAAATCAGAACGTTCGAATATGTTCAGGCTGAGTGCACAACGGTCCATGAGCAATGCAGGCGCACTGTTTTTGGACCGCTCATGGCATGGGGGCGAGCAGCCCAGTCAATCCCTTGTCAAATGAAAACAGATGTCATCGCTTAGAACACATGCAGGCTCAAGCCGGAACGAGCTGGATAATGCACAGGTCAGCTCTGAACGGCAAGAGACATGAAACATGGCAGGATGACAAAAATGAACAATGCTACCCAGGCCCACAAGTACCATTGAACAATACTCGAGGCCAGGAAGGATCGACTGTGGACCACCCAACACTAGTTCCCCTATCCATCAAATTGCGGGATGGCCAGTCGGCCGGATTGGCATCGGTCGATATTCGATCGATAAAAATTCGAGCCCGTAAACTGAGCGCCAGATCCCAAAAGATGGAAATGAGCAAACAAATGTCCTCACGACACGAATACCCTTTGATCAAAGCCCCTTCGACTGCCTCAGAATCGATCAGAAGGATAATATCAGCCCCTCTGACGCGATCGGCAAAAGTCTGAAGTGCAACGATCGGAGCAAGCATTTCGATCGGGACAATCTGTGTAGTTCGCTCACACCAAAAATTCTTGACCTGATCAGGAACAACTGCAGTAAACTGTCGAGGAGCATTCAACCTACGATCAAAAAGAACAGCACCTATCCTATCGGGCAAACGCTCAGGAGACCTCGGATCAGGAGTAAAACCATCAGTGAAGATCACTGCATCTGAGAGCCGTTCATGAGCCACATCAATCGGGCGAGGGGGCCCACCAGCGACGAGCTTCCTCCACTGTCTCAGGGACTCCTCAAGCGCTTTGCCCAACTTGAACTCGCCTCCGTTTGGAAACTTGCAGTACTGCCTTTCAGAAATGGATCGCAAAAATGCCCTACCGACTTTGCCCCACAACTGCGAGGCACCGAACATCAGCTTTCCTTTCAACTTTCCAGCAGAGCCTGGGTCTAGTAGACCAGAGTGAAGCACAGAATCCATTTCCTCGAGCAAATCATCACGCCTCTCTCTCTTGATCTCCAGCTGCATCAAATCCAAATTGTAGGTAACACCTAAAATGGTCGGGCTCGATGACAGTTGGAGCTTCTTCTGATCAAACTGAGCACCAAGCCACGTGTGAACACGTTCCGCCACTAACTTTGCGCTCGGGGCAGATGACGCTGGTTCAAAGCCATACTTATCGTCATAGAAACTGAAAGCTACCAGACCAAACAGCTTCACAAGGATCTCGTTGATGGCCGCCGAACAACGGTTGTAGTTGTAGACAGCGGACACCAAGCCAAATGAATGACCAACCATCACAAAGAACACAGGCTTGTTCGTGGCAGGGTTCTTGAGGCAGATCACCGAGAACTTTCTGTGATCAGGACGAACAGCCACTTGCCTATATGCTTTTCTCTCATCGAGCACCCACCCTCGAAGAGCTGCTTCAGGAGCCAAAGTCTTCAGGCGTCTGAGCGCTGCCACATTCATGTCGGTGGAGGGCAGTTGGAGTTTCTCCGTGATCTCTGTAATTTGGTTGATCATATTTGTGGTAGCACTATCGCACCCTCTGACCTTGTTCTTTTGCACGACTTCGAACCTCTGCGTTGGGATCCAATCATCACATCCCAGCATAGTCGTGACTTCTTCCGCGGCCTGAAAAGGTCCCAAACAAGAGCCTTCCACAACATCTTCGATTGTCGCATCCCAGATCTTCTGCAGATTTTCTGAGACAGGAACACCTGCAACTCGATGCACAATTTTCGAGCGTAAGTCCCAGGCCCGAGACAAAGCTTCTTGCACCGGGAAAACTTTCTGATCTTTAGGATATGGCGGCCAACGACCAGTTGCCGCAATCTTGCCGACGATGGGGAAGCCACGCAAGAGCAGATCCGGAAGGTCAGTGTCAACGGAGCCACACGCCTTCAGCATCTCCTCATAGAGGGCCACGTGGCAAATAGACCCCAAATGAGCACTTTGCGGATCAAGGGCGCCAAGCAGCAAGCGCCTGAGGGCAGCGTCAGGCTGCTGCATGATCCTGAAGATGGAGAGCGGCAATAGCTCCTGAGCCCTGCGCTCCCAAAAAGCGAGCAAACGAGCGCGTTCATGCACGATCTGGGCGCCCTTGTGTACAACATGCTGAAGAGCTTGTTCAAGATCTGCTGGAAGGCCAGCGGCTTGGGAGAACGGATGGGGCACCTGTAGGACCCAACGAATGGCTTCTCCCGGTTCCAGCTCAATGCCCAACAAAGGCTTGAGAGCACCACGCTTGAGCTGGTAGCCTGCAGCGAGAGCCCGGCGGGCCGTGTCGGCTTGCCGATGAACTTTCCACGGTCGCGTAGAAAGGAGCTCGCGCTTGCGATCATGTGCAGGAACCTTCAGACCAAACGAAGGAGCCAAATGTGCAAAGGGGTCCACAAAGAGCTGCGCGATCTGCACTGCCAATGTAGCGCACAGGCTCCAAGGGTAGATCTGAGCCTCCTTGGTGCGAAACACCATCTTCAGCTGTTGGGGGTCCCACACTTTGCCCTTTAGTTTCTCATGAACATGGTCGCCCGAGCAGCGCACGCACACTGAATCCAAAACTTCGGTGGAGCTGGCCAGCCGCGTCGGTCGGTTTCAGCCATGGCGTACCAAAAGCACACTGATCGAAGTCCAGAGCAAATGCACGAGCGCCCGCCAAGAGCTGCTGCATTTGGGCAGTGTCCCAAATTAAGCTAAGGAGGGGATTTTCAACGGTGAAATCGCCCCCAAGAGCAAAAACAAGAAAACAAGCCTCAGCCGAGCGTTCTAAAAACAAATTGCCAAGAAAAACGAGCACCTCATCACTTGGACGTAAGCCTGGTAGCCCTTCAGGAGCCTCTTTGGAGCGCAACGGCGGCGGGCCACCGTCTAGCTTGCGAGCTGCAGTGAATGTGTTACATGGGGTACCACAATGCAGGAAAAAGACCAGCCCCGCCGCAATGATCGCCATGATGTGAGCCCACACCGCGACATCCACCACATCGCTAGGAGTGGGCACCAGATCAGACAGCGCAATGTCCACTGGTGGTAGCACAGGGACCCCGAGCAAGTGAACAGCCTCCGTAATGCCAGCCTTGCCCGCAAAGAGCTCCAAGAAGAAGGGCCCACGAACTTGCAAGTCGGCCAGCGAGGAAGGCACGCTGTCCCAGGTAGGCCAAGGCTGATGGTGATCCAGCAAACGTGTCTGAGCACCCCAACTGGGCTGATCATCATTTGTCACTGAACTCACCGGCGGCTCGCATGTCCAAACGCCAGGAGGTGGGGAGCCGACCTCCTCCTGGCTGGCATGAGCTGCTCAGTGGTTGCCATGCCAAGGGTGGGCATGCCCACACTCGACACACGCGTGCTTCTGCTTGCACTGATCCCCAAAACGGCAGCCCAGAGAGCAATTGTAGAAAGGACAACGCCGGGGGCCCGAGTACTTGAACGAAGTGATGGTCTGCCACTCTTTTGCCGGAACCCGCTCATCACGGGAAGGCTTCTTGGACCCACCCGATTTGTCCCCTGCTGACTGAGCCGCCAGGGTGGCTCGAGCTTTCTGCAACTGGAGCTTCTGACGAGCACGCCGTGCCTTGTTCTTCTTGGACTTCGGTGAACTCTTGGGTGGAGAGCGCGAAGTTGAGCGATCTCGCTTCTTTGTCACGGGTGTCGATGGGGCCGTGGTGTGGAGCGCCTGCTTGAACTTGTCCAGCTCTGCGCTTGACCGAGCGTCATTCCACAACTGCTTGTGATGTGTCAGCACTTCCAGCAGAGCGGCCGAAAAGTTGGTGAACTGCTTCCTCTGATCAGAGCTGACCCTGTGAACCTTCTTGCGGATCAGGGTGTCGACAGTGAGCAGTAGCGCCAAGCCACGATTCTCGTGCCGCCATTCTTCGAGCTCAGCTAAGTACTTCAGGGGTCCTGCCGCATTGGTGAACTCACAGATGTTCAGGTACTCGAGCGTGATGAAGAATGCGTGGAGCTTGTCCATCACCTGGGACTCTGAGCTGGCCGCTGCCGGCTGATCCACCATGACCACGCGAAGAAGATCTTCGGCGTTCTTTGATAGACCAGTTTTCTGAGCGATCTGCTCGTTGCGAGTCCTGATCTCCCCCACCTCGTAAAAGTGCACAAAGCCGTGAACAAGAAAGTCGCGTTGAACACGTTCGACGAACTTCCGGTGGGGCTCCCGATGTGGTGGCAAGAGCACATCAGGATGTCTATTGACAAAGATTTCACGGAACTCTGCATGATCTTCACCTGGGATCTCAGGCACTTTCGATGGATCTTCTTCCATCTTCGCCCTGCGAGCTGCAAAATGATCCTGCATAGTGCTGCAGGTCTTCCACACTGCGGCCAGAGACGTGAGCGCCAACTCTTGAGCCGGGGCATCAGTGCCAAACCGAGCATGGTCGGGCACCAAATTCTTCAATGTGGCCTTGACTGACGCAATGTCGTCGCCCAACATGGCGAAGGTCTCGACCGTGAGCAGCCCAGAGTCAGCAGCCAGGCGACAAAGATCTTGATGAACACGTTGGCGGCCGAACACTTGTCGCAATGGCAGATCTGGCGTCTTGTCATTGGCATAGACCGTGCGATCGACCATGGTTGCGACGGCCGAGCGAACGAAGAGGCTTAAATTGAGCTGAAAAACTGAAAAAGGTTAAAATAAAAATCTCACTTCCCGCTTGATCCCTAGCAGCACGACAGACTCTGTAGCCAAGGCGCTATGCTGAGCCTTGTGCCACAACATCTGGCCGAGCTCGTGCGCAATGCTTACACAGAACGGAGGCGTCCGGCAAGAAGGAGCCAACATCAGTGCAATCTGCAATGCTAACCCGGCCACACGCTAGAACATTGTCATCTTCTTCAGCTGAACAATGGTAGCGGTAGTCATACGAGGACCTGGAGCCATCGGTCTTGACGTAGAAGTGAGCCTGGTTGAACGACGAGCGATCAACCGCATCCAGTTCCACCTCTTCAGTCTCCTCGACCGGATGGCACTGTGTGAGCATGTCTTGAACTAGCTGCTGGACCATCTTGGCCGGGATGGCTGAGCGGTTCCTGGTGTACTTGAGCACTAGAGGACCTGGGTTCTTCCAGTTCGCCTGAAGACCAATCTCCTCAGTGCTCCGACCAGCATGAACAGCGGCATCCAGCATAGTCACCCTGGCTGAATGTGCTGTGAGCTTCAGCACTTGGACCTCAAGGGACTTGAACTCCTCAGGGTCACCCTCGTGGTAATGGTTAAGAGCATGCTTGGCAAAATGCCGTAGCCACTGCAGAGAGCGCTGGTATTGAGCAGGAGCAGAGCGAAAGGCTTCACGAGTATTGAGGTCACGCATCCAGAAGTCGCGATCAAGGTCTTCTTGCTGCATAAACCCCATCCCTCCCTGAGCCAATCAACCCCAGAAAAACCAACATGGGGAACAACAAATTTGGTACCCCTTCTTTTCCTCTCAACTTTGGTCTGCCAAGCAACCCCGAACATGCCTTCTTCGGACATAGTGAGCTCGCCTGGCTTGACGTGCAGGGCGTCGTCATATCTGAGCGATGCAAACACCATGCACAGCCACCACCAAATGAACAGACGAGCTGCCTGGGGCTCCACCTCGTCCATGACAAAGAGCTCTAAGCATCGCACCACCGCCGTGGGAATGGGCACAGCTTCTTTGAGCGTCTTTGCACGTTTGCTGATCACTTCATTTTGTATAGCCAGCAGTCCCGCGTGATCAACGTCAGGACATTCGATTGCCAGCTTGGACGTAACCCACTTGACCGAAGTGCGGAACGTGGGAATGACCGATGGACCACACTCGTTGTTGTCAAGGTGCAGAGCATACTGAATGAGCTTTGCACTGGTCACAGGGTGTAAAACGATCCCCTTACTCTCAGCCCACTCAGCAAACCTCTCCCAGTTAGACACATGAACTGCCATGGTCCTTGGAGCACCAGAAGAAAGAACTAGCTGCCGGAGGCGAGCAATCTCTGCCGCTGACAGCCCGCTCTCATTGGTGGTCTCCAACAACAACTTGGAGAAAGAGCCTGCCTTTTTGCCGATCGCTTCCAGGCGCGCGGCCCACTTCCAGCGAGCTGCGTTTTCCTGATCAAGCAACGGAGTGGCTGAGGCAGGACCCGTAGCAGTTTTCAAGAGCTTCTTGGGGGGATGAACAGGCCTCTCGGTCAGAGCTTTGATTGCCCCAACCCTTCTAGCCCGAGCGGTCTCAGCACTGATAGGTGGCATGGGAGCTTCACACAACCCAAAACCTAGCTGTGTGACCGTGGACTCCAAGAAAGGCTTTTCAACAGAAAAAGCTAAAGTCCAGAACTGCTCTAACATGAACGGTGACCGCAAAAGATCATCTCTGAACTCCGCATCCAGTTGTGGGGCCCACTCACTCACTTGCAGAGCAAACTCCTGCGCCGTTCGAACCTCCATGGCGAGCACGAAGGCCAAATTGGCAAATGGAGATCTCAGCACAGCCTTGGCAAACGCATCTGAAAAGATGGGGAGGGCCACTATTTTCGTGGCCCACCTGTCGGCCATTTGAGCCATGATAAACTGAAATAACACACGCTCTCAACTGTCGCACAAGTCTTCCCGACCACTCTTCCCGAGCAAATGAAAAAATTTTTATGAACATCACCCTAAAGGTATTAATGGAGTAAAAAGAACGGACCACTCAACAGATCAAACCGAATCTGAGGACTGAAACAAAAGGTTATCAGTCGCGCAGACTCACGTTCGATCTGAGCGCCCACAACTCTGAGCATCGCACCTGAGCCGTGGCATGAACAGCCGGGCAACAAACAGACGCAGAACAACCGAGGGGGGAAAGAAATATGGAGGTGTAAGAAAAACAAACAGACACCAATAAGACTCTCCACCCCTCCAGTCTGAACAGTTGCCACAGAACTCCTAACCAACTACGTCTTCCCGACTACTCTTCACGAGCACATATGATTGATCAAAACATGAAAGAAAATACAAAACATGAACAACCACCTAACCCCGGATCAAACCGAATCCGAGGACTGAAGCATCATGGAGCCGATCAGTCACACAGACTCACGTCCGATCTGGGGTCCCACAGCTCTGAGACTCCTGCCTGAGCCAGTGTTTGATCAACCAAGGCAAAGGGCAGTCCAGAAATGAGCAGGGGACACACAGTAAAATGGTTGTGAGCATGCGTAAACGATCAAGTGGCAGCAGAACGAACGGCCCTGCTGAACCCAACCAGATCACTCACATGCTTTTTCCATACGCAATGGCCGTCTTGCGGCAAAGTTGGCTCCTAAGCTATTCCCAGCTGGCAAATTTTAAATGAGCCAACTTCTCAACAATCTGTGACTTCCTCCACAGTGGGCTCAGGCCCAAACGAACGTGGCACCGAGCGCGTGGAGCCTTCTGGATCCAAAAACGCCATGCCTGATCTCACAGTCTGAACTTGTGAAACAAAAGCTTGAGGAGTGACTGCTGCCTCAGCCATGGACTCACTGAGCCTAGTCTCCAAAGAGCGTCTCTGCACATGGATCGTGTTGTCACCCACTGCCGACACCATAGGAGCTTGGCCTGCCTCCGTAACAGAGACACTTGTCACAGCAGGGAAGGCTGCACTAGCCGGTCCGACCAAAGCCTTCAAGTTCCCTGTGGCCGAGCTGGCCGGAATAGTAGAAGGACCACCTGTGATTGGCGGCACAACCAAAGCCACCTTCTCGAGCTTTGGGTCATGGAACTGTAGAGCAATGGCATCTTGGGGCACCACCACCTTCTGAGCTTTCAGCAACGGCGACTCACACGTCAGGTGGAAGTTGCTGGTGTGCGAGCTGACACTGATCGCTCCAATGCGGGGGCCCACATCCTCCACCGATTGAGCTTCTGTCGCAGCCGTCCAATGAGCATGGATGCCTGCAAGCTGAGACATCTGCATCGTCTGATCTGGCCCCTCAATTCTGGCAGCCCTTGAGCGACACCACTTGGCGTTCTCGATGAGCGTAGGTCCAGAAACTCGAGAAACCACCAACCAGGTTGAGGGTACTGTGATCTGGGAGCATGCCACATCGAGCTTGTCCCCCGCAGCTCTGAACCTGAACTCCAGTCGATCCGCATCCATACCCACTGAGTCAAGGGATGAGATCGCCGTCATGCGGATCTCAAAGTGACAGAGCGGGTAGTCCAGAGCCACCACAGTTCCTTTGTCTGAGCAAACATAAAGCCTGCCTCCAACCTCGAACGAGGCTGCCACTACACGCCAGCCAGAGAAGATCGTCACCACGCAGGCAGGCACAAAGAGCTCCTCTCTCAAGTTCATGACCAACGCATCGTTGATGTAGTTCAACTGAACAGTCATATCGTGGTCTGATCTGAACCCACGGAGCTCCAAGTGTAAGAGGAGCTGACCTTCAATCTTGAGCTTGACGTCCACCCAAGTGCAGGAGTCTTCCCGCATCATCGGCCACCTGAACGGCTGAAATGCAGCGTGGGTCATGACCTCTGCTGTCTCATCATCCCAAGCCGCACAGGGCACCGAGCCATACGAGGTCATTGATCCTGCCACAATCAGCTTGTACCCATCCAGAGCCCTCATGTAGAACAAGTTCATGTGGTAGCCCTGGTTGGGAGAGCGCACAAGCTGTCGATCACTCAAGATGTTGATCCCTGACTGAGCGTTCACTAAGATCTCGTCAAGGAGCCAGCCCTGAAATGGGCTCTGAATGCGCTGATCCCTGTTGTCAACTATCAGCACTGATCTCTCCTCGGGGCCAGACCCCAACTGCTGAACAAACGGCGGCAGTTGGAAGTTTTGAGGGTTCTGAGCACCTCCCAGGGCCATTGGGCCCCAACGGACTGAACGATGTCCTTTCTGCTTTGCCCGAGCCTTCTGCTTTGCCAACTTGTTGGACTGATCAGTCTTGCTGTCCAACACACGCTTGGCAGCTTGGGTCGCTGGAGCTGCACCATCAAGTTGAGCAAAGGACTGACTCTGAGCTGACGCAGGAAAGAACAAATTTGGATCAGCAGGCACCTCTTGACCTTGATCACTTTCTTCTTCTGGAGCCTCCTCAATGCCTTCAGTGGGTGGAGCTGGAGGCTTGGCCTTTGGCACAGGAGCTGGACCAACCTCACTCCAAGAACTCACTGAACCACTGGTGCTTGCAGCATCATCTGGCTGAGCATGCAATGCACGAGCAGAAGCCATGGCATGCTGGCGAGCTAACGGCGATGGCCAGGCTGGAGGAAAATTAGACATGACACAGTGATCACCCAGGCCCAACAAAATGATCACAACGAAAAGTCAGGCCAAAGGTGATCACCACAAAATGATCTTGCGCCAAAATGGCACGAGGGTCAACGTCCTGAGCAGCAGGTGAAATGACCCCTCATGAAAGGCAAGATCAAACATGTATGAAATAAATTATATATCCCAGAGCAACCTATAAATCAGAGATCAGACATATAGGAACAGGGAAATATAAGATCATACATGTAGTAGTGAACACCAAACACAAAAGTAGAAACAGTGAACACAATCTCATATGAGTCCCTCGCTTGCTCCAGACCTACCTAACCGATAGCATGCAAACTATATAGATGGGATTGGCACTTCTGTTGGCAGCCGGCCAGGTCGATTCTGTGCGAGGGATCGCTTAACCATCAAACACCATCTGGCAAAAGAAAGATAAGCAACATAACCGGACAAGACTCTCTACAGTCCGCAACCTGGTTCATATACACGAATCAAGGGTAGCAGCGGGTAGCAAAAGTCTGTCTTGGACCCTCAAGTGCCTCCACAGCAATTTGGTGGTGCCACACAGTCAGGACCCAAGTCGGCCTATTGGAACACTCTCCTTACCGAGAGTGACCGCTTGACCAAAACATACCAAGCTTATGGAAGGCGTGGATCTGCTTCGTAGCTTCCAACTTCAGCTCCGAGGCTGCGGCCGAAGCGTCCATACGTCGTCTTCAGGCTCTCGGGGTCGACACGCAGGAAGTGCCTCACGGCACCCACGTTGCCCTCCTCGGCCGCCTCATGGATATCCTTGCCTCGGGACACGAGCCCAACCCCTTGGGAGCTGCTGGAAGGTGGCTCGGCTCGTTAACAGGGATACCCAGATAGCTACTCCATCCAGGACGGGAAAGCCTGAAATAAAGAAACCATCATGAAACCTCCAGCACTGCATGGATTTTGTTCTTTTTCCAGCCTGGGGATGAGGATGGCAAAGCAGATTTCGAAGCGCAAGATTTCCAATGCATAGAACCCTCGAACAATTTAACTCGACAGAAAGCTACCTGTAGCCCGCTGAGCGAATTCAACAATCTGAGGTCTTGACAGTCTTTCGCTGCAGCTTCGTCTGCCTTGACGGACAAGAATGCCAACTGTTTCGCAGAGAATAGGTTTGCAAAGTTCTAAGATACCATGTCCAGAGTTGTTTGAACTGAGCATAGCCCCAAACTCAAATTTCAAACAGACCGGCTAGCTGAACGGATCAGTTGGACCATGGCAGGTTTACCAACAACGAGGACACTTGTTGACACCAGCAGAATCTGCAAGTCAAGCTGGCACCACATTTTCGCCCCAAGAAACTGATGAAAATTTTCAACCCAATCTGCCCCAATCTCCACACCCGAAACAATTGCGACCTTAGGGTCTGCTGCGGCATTGTAAAGGCTTCTGTACCCAGTAGGTGATACAACGCATGATGCTCTATCATGGTTTTCATGTTTTTTTCGCGTGGTAGTGGATCTAAGAAGTGTTTGTTTCTGTCAAAAGATCTGGATAAGATTGAAGAAGCATTTGCCTTAAATATGGTTAGGATAGCAAAAGATTGTTGAAATTGAAAAATCGAAATACTCCATGAGGGTTGAAAGATTTTGTTACTGTTACGCTTTGTGCCTGAAATTTCCCTTCCAGTCTGTCCCAATCTCCACACCCCAAACAATTGGCACCTTAGCGTCTATTGCTACGGCGGCTGCGGCCTTGTAAAGGCGGGTGATGAAACCCTGAAAACCGGAAAAAAACACCGGGTTGGTCGGTTTCTTAAGCTTTGCTGCGGGTCGTTACGATTTCTTACGCTTCGCACCGTCCCGATCTCCGAGCTGCCACACGTCAGGCTGCCGAACTGCCGAGCGGCCACAGCCCATGCTCCTTGGAGGTCAATTACTAGTGGCAGTCTCAACTAAGGATATCAACTATCAATGGTAATTGGAATCAACATGAACCATAATAATATTGAAATAGTGCACTAGTTGCAATGATGAACATTTACATACGAGTATACATCCAATAAATTGAGCCAAGATTTGACTTTGATCACGAGATCATACGAGTATGTATCCAATAACTTGAGCCAAGATTTGACTTGGATCACCTCAGACTTTCAGGGTCCAGCTCTAGCCTTTTCGTTTTTCCGTTGAATTTCAAAAAAAACTGAACCCAAATGGGACTCTCTATAGATTGACTTGTAGACACGCATATTCCATCGGGACATTCGGGTGATCAAACAGCGAACAACTGCCTTCGACGGTCAAGAGGGGGGGTTATCGAATGGGCTGATGGCAACATGACCTGAACCACAACGCTCCGCGGAGCTTCACCAGTCGTCTCGCCCAAATTCCAGTCCTTTAAGGAGATCAGCACGGCCTCACGGCCTCGGCTCAGCCGAAGCAGGAACGTGGCCAACATCAGTTTTTCAACTGAACCGTTACGCAAGCGTTGTTTGAGACATCCGTGATTGTGGTTGGTTATAATTTACCTATTTGATCAAAGATGATGTCCTTTGATTTCCCATGAAATGCCAATGAAAACTATGAAAACTCAGTTTTATGCATTTTATGCATCTTGTCTCTTCCATGAACCCCACAAACATTGCTTAAGAAATTGAAACAGCTACCAGCTACCAACTACAATCTCACACCTACTCGTTTCAAACAAAATACCATAGGAATTCTCCATGAAATCGACATCTTTTTCAACAAAAAATGTTAACCCTGCATGCACGGGAGAAAAAATCTGAGCACATGCGACAGCTGAGGCTGATGCGCCAGGTGGACTTTTGCCACCCACGGGCAAAATGGGCTGCCCGAGATCAACAGAGTCCTGCTTTAGGTCGTACGGTGATGGGCATCAAAATCATCAAAATAGGTGGCAAACGGTTGGTAAATGGTTGGTCATCCTTCGAATTGGCTATCTATCATGGGTTCTAACTTATCGCATGAAGCCCATGCCCTAAATGTGTGACTGGTGAAAACCTTCTTCGCCGGGGTGCTTCGTAGAGATAGCTGCAGAATATCTTGGGGGACGTGGTTTCCCCGGTTTCCCCCCTTACCTCTGCCGAAATTTTCGGCGCTGAGTCTCTGAAATCCGTCACGTTACGTTGGTTGGTTAACCCCCTATTTGATCGACAAGGGATGCCCATCACATGGATGTTCTTCTCGCCACCCGCGGAAGAGTGTTTTGGCGGTGAAGCGTGACTTCAAAGGATAGCTCAAGTCTGAAAGCTTTGGATAAACCACAGACCCTATGAGGACTTTGTTTACTCACCGATTACATTCAACTGTTTGAGAACTAAGCGGAACTCAGGAAATCTCATTTGATTAAGAAAACCATCCCAAAAACAGCACAAATGTGGGACAACCAGTTCACCTGCTGACCTTCCTGGTTCAGAAGCTCGGGAAAAACAGCGCTGGAATGTAACTGTGGAAATCTAGGGAACTGATCGAAGATGGCCATGTGAACCCATTTCAGGCCCTTCGGAAGCATACTCCGTGAAGACTATACGGCGGTTTTGGACCTTTGTGAAACGAACTCAATCTTGTGAATATCGACTTTTTCATAATCTTTGCTTTCAGGATTTGGACAAATTATACAATAAATGGTTGAAACCACATAAACCACAGTTTAATGACGTTACTTGTTTCTTTCAATGTCATTCCAGCTACAGCTTTCTCGTATCAACCTCGACCCAGTCCTGTCCTGGAGATCCAAGGGGCCCCAAGGCTCGGCCTTTGGGGACACCATCTTTGGTTCAAACGGGAAGAAAAATCTCCAGAAATGTGGTTTTTCCAGAGACTTCACCGGAGAAATGTTTGATTTTCAAAGATGTTTATGTTTTTTGCAACGTTTTGCTTCAAAACCGATGGCTGGGATTCCCAAAAAAGAACGGAAGAAGCGAAGGTTCCATGATTTTCTTCGAAAAACATCCGGCAGCTGAGGCTCAAGCGCTCAAGGACGGCTTGAATGCCAATCGGTGAACGGAGTGGCGCTACGGAAAAAACGTTGCAACGAGTCGCATTGGGATGATCCAACTGAACCCAATCTGGAGCAGCCCCATTGAGACCTTGAATTCTTTCCTTCAGTGCACAGTGACGAATGAAATGTTGCTACACGCAGAAATGCATTGTGTCCTGATGACCCATCCTGTGTGGAATTTTGCTACTTGACATTTGCCTTCCACTGAGCTGCAAACTGCGCTATGCAAGGAAGGGAATGAGCACAGGAGATTTGACAAATGTCTGTACAAGTCCCAAATGAGCAAAGGTTGAGTCCCTATCAATGTTGAACCCTAATCGACAAGCTGTGAGGGCCGAGTACAACGTTGACTTCGGAGCGAACAAATGTGGCACAAGGTGGGATCGCCAGCCACTGGGACCGGTGGTCTTTTGGGCCTTTTACATCACGGGCCTCCGGCTCCCTAACATGTGGCAAAATTCCGGTCAACACTGGAAACCTATCCGTTTCAACTATATTTATCAATATAAATCCTTGTGACAGCGTCTGTACCCGATGCTCTGCTTTTTGCATCTTTTTGCGACTTGAGTGGCAGAGAAAGAATAAGCATAAGCTGAGGAGGCTCCAGGAACATTCTCCGGCGATCTGCTTTGATTTTTCAAACATAATTCTATATATATATATACACAATCAATCTATTTGAAGAAAATTTAAAAGTTTAGCTGGGGAAGAGTCTCATGTGCGCCACTGATTCAGCGATCTGATCAGCAACGTGTTGGGCCTTATTCATCTGCCGATCATCTATGTACACCAGGCCGTTTTTGAACACCAATTGATTCTGATAGATGCCTCGTTCGTTGTCCTGTGGCGCTGGTGGCCACTGTTCGCAGAGCCTAATCGGAAACAAGGGCAACCGGTGGTCATGAGCGTATTCAAGCTCATGGAAAGTTTCATAGCCCATACCAGTGTATGCCCCATATTCCGACGTGCAAAATGTTACGATGCCTTTGGCACGGCCCAGTCCTATCCGTGTCACGTCAGCAAAACTTTGGCCGACGGTTGCTTCAACCATGAAAACCGGTACATTTCGAGCTTCCAGCTGCTTCTTCACTGCCTTCATATACTCATTAATCCTCAGTCATCAACCCCACGAAGCGTTAGACTGCTTGACTATAGCACCTGTTCACAGCACATTCCATCCCCAAAACCACACATTGAATCACATCAAAATTGTGTTTTTGAGGCAAGCATCTCATCCTTGTTGCGGCGCCCGCTCAACAACAAGTGTCCTTGCTGTGACGCCGCCGCCTAAGAACTGGCAGTGCAGCTTCCAAAGCGTCAGCCATAAGCACTGAGGTTACGAATGGTGGGTAAAGACATGTCCACAAGTACCCAAAATCCTGAATTAATGGAGTGATCCTAAACAAGATTGCAGTCCCTGTTTGAATACGGACATTGTTTTCGTTGTACAATGTGGTTATGGGTCAATTCACCCTGGCATCTTGCTGTTCGCACCAAACTAGCTGATGTTGATTGACTTTCATCCCCCAAACATGGTATGACGGTGTGACAATTAGTTTTGCTCCATCCCCAAGATCCTGAGTTCTCCCCACCGATCGCATATCACCAGTCGAGGCAGCTGACGATGCCTGGCAGCACAGCACACGGGCCGCGCACATGAACCAACTTTTATTTGGTGTCTAAATTAGGGGGAACAGGGGAACAGGGGAACTGGGGAATAGGGGGGAACAGGTGAAGAGGGGCACTAGCGTCTAGATTAGATCAGCTAGAGCGTCTTCCCAAGACAGTTTCACGCCTCTTATATTCGGCCAATAGCCAGTCGGTGCGGTGTCCACAGGATTACTCTATATCTCTCTTGAGCCTTGACAGCGTATGTAAATGTGCTCAATACTCATGCTGTATCCACATAGGATCCAAGCACAAACAAAGACACGGGCACAAATTCAAAGGCAGTGAGTAGAGCACTACGCTTTGTCGTACCCAATTGAGAATAAGAGTTACGGTCTGCAACTATACTACACGTTGGCTAATCAGTAAAAATGAGCGGAAGTCACGCAGTGGTTTTTTTTACAAAAACCGCGGATGTAGTCGGATTGAAAGCGACAAAATTGTCCTAAGGACATGTCGAAGTGAAAGCAGCGGATTCGCTAATTATTTTTCCGCAAATGGTGCGCGAAGCACGGTCGTTCCAAGCCGGTGTGAAAAATTCGTCCTCCAAACGTTCGAATTGCAAGATTCAGAAATTGAGGTCAGATGGAAAACAATTAACCGAATCACAAAATAGACGGATACAGCGGATCTCCAAAGCCGCTCATTCAAGCGGACGATGGACAAAATTCGGAGCTGGTAAATTTTGATTCGTTCCATTCGGAACTACTCTGCTCGGCGGAAAGTGCGTGGAGACAAATGCGATATTATCTCTATCTACAGGAGTATATATCTACATTAAATTGAAGTTCGGACAGAGTAGAGGCATTATCTCTAACTAAAAGGAGTATATGCCATCTTGTGTAAAAATGGATACTTAGTTGTGGTATTATCTCTCGCTATCGAGAGTGTATACCTTTTCTTGTGAAAAAGAAATGAGCTCACAGAAAAACTGTACTGAGCAAATCATGCTGTGTTATCTTCATCTATAGAAGTATACACTCACCTGTTTTTCGGTCTCCATGTCCACGAGGACCTCACGAGGATGAAGCTGAGGAACCACCATAGCCAGTATCATACCAGTTGCTTCCAGACTCGTCCACTGAAGGACCATCGCCATGACCCTTTCTCTTGTTGGACTTTTGCGTAGCCTTTCTCTTTTCCTTTCTTCTCTGTTTCATCTCATAAGGAACATAGGCACGCCTTTCCCTCCATATCATATCGGAAGGATGCAAGTGAACAAGAATGGGGTTGTGCGCATCTCTGTCTGTAGGTGCAACCATGAAGATGCTGTGATCACTGGTTAAGCAAGTTTCATTGGCCCTGAAGGTAAACTCACGAGTAAATCCATGTGATGTTGATCATCAAATTTACTGATATCTTCCTCATACTCCAGTCGTGCATGTCCCCACTCAACAATCGATAGCATACAACAATCACCACGATCTTCTGTCTTCTTTGCGAGTTCTGCGGTGTATGTAGCTGTTGCAATACCATCCAGATGTGTTGCAAGAAAATCAAGATCTCGGAAATAAAATGCTTGACCCTAACAGGTGGATAATCTCCAAAGTGTTTTCGTCTTGATTGTGTTGCCACATTCATCATCTTGTTGATCCAGTACTGCAAAAGGCTGCATTCGCACGTGGGGACTCCTCCAGATTTCGGAGTTGCAAGGTAGCATGCCTTGTTCCCGTCGCCTGCGATCGCGTCAACTTGATAACGGGCACACTCAAAGGCCATGCACGCAATGATCTCCCCTGTGATGCCTGGAGAATCTGAGACATGCTGCAGGCGCGGCACATACTCACATCTACCGGCATTTGGCGTGGCAGGCGCGGCACACACTCACATCTACCGTCGTTTTGCGTGGCAGGCGTGGTACAGATGGCACTGGGTGGCGCGCTTGGTCTTGGTTCGCCATCACGTGCCGATCTTAGAGTACTAGCTGTAGCTCTCCTCCGCTGTCCAGGCATATTCCATCCTGACATAGTCGTTGTCGACATTGTTGATTTCGACCCACTTTCTGCAGTACCAGGTGAAGTCTGCGAAGCTTCTTCGGCTGGCGCTACAGGATTGTCGTTGAAGGTAAACCGAGTGTCACCACTGCTGCCTTGCATCTTTGGGATGTAGAGCTGATCGGTTCTTTGCGTCCACGATCGTTTGCTCCAGGCGTCGGCTAACAGCACGTGAGCACCCTTCCATCGTTGAGGGTAAGAGCACTACGGCTGATAACCTGTGAACAATTCTACCCTTGTTCCGGGTTACAATGCGGTCAGGTGCTCAAGTGTCAACGTTGTTAGCCTCAAGCCGACGACATGCGGTGGCAAGCGCTCGCTGTTTTACCTTGCAATGATTGGATCTTGAGCCAAACAAGTTGGCATAAGTCGCAATACAGTTGACATGCATGAATATGTACATGACACTGTAAGCTACCGTGCAGTTCCCTTTGACAGGATATGGCTGCAGTTACGATAGTTAGGACAGATGTTATATGGCTGGAATTAGGACAGATGCGCAGCAGTGGCAATGGCGGCGGGTCCAGAAGAAACACTTGTTTCAGGCTACTGGTCGACAGTTGCACAAAGAAGCCTTTGGATTAAAACGTTCCGGAAAAAAAACACATTGATAAACAAAGCACGCATATATCAAAACAAAATGGCCCAAAACCCTGGTTTTTGACACTTGGAGAAAGGAATTTGATCAAATTCCTTGCAGATATGAAGTTGCAATTCGCATGGCCCTGCCAATACAAAATACACATTCGACTGTAAATTAAGGTCCGAATAACCCCCCGGACGGATACTTGTCATAGTGGATTGTTATAGATGTGATTTTCTTGAACTGTAAATTTGATGATGTGCCTTGTAGTTTCTCAATCTGTAAGAGTATTTGTTTTACGCTGTCCTCAAGCGCTTGTGTTAAATCATCCTCCTTATGGACATTAAATCTTGTTGAAGGCAACTTGTATAAGACTGTCCTTTCTTCGGGTTCTTCATCCTCGTCATTAGTTTCAGGTTTATTGAATAAACCTTCAGCCCTGATGTTTAATTTCATATTTCTATTATTTCTTAAGAATTCTAGTAATCTATATTTTTGATGAACTATCATTGATAGGCCTTGTTCTCCTTGAAAATGCCTATTTACAAGTGTAAGATTATTAGCATACCTTTTGAATGCTGATACTCCTTCTTGAACTCTAAATTTGTTTTTAATAACATATCCTATGTCATTGCTTTCTTTAAATTCAGGTTCATTGTTCTAACTGAATGGCTTTTATATTCATTAGTTTCTGAAACTGATTTTAGTTTTTTCAAAGTGTTTGATAATGGCTTAGCCTTGTTGTATCTAAATTTCTTACCATCTATGATAATTGATTTGTTCTTTCTCTTTTAGGTATTTCGGCTTTATCGTGTATAAGTAAATAGTCTATAACATGTGTATTCATATTCATCATATGTATTCATATTCATCATATCAATACCTATATATGTTAATATTAATATATGTTTAAGTGTTATTCACTGAATAAGACTTAAAGACTTCATATATTTTATAAGTAGGAAATTATGATGCTATTTCATTATGGTTATTGTTCCAAATGTGATTGTATGAAAAATGATGTGAGAGTATCATTAAGTCATTTACTTGCCCCACAGTTATGCGAACAAATAAGCGACTACAATGTTTATTGTAATGGATGTAGTAAGGTAAGAGAGAAAGAAGCCAGTATGATTGACAAAGGAAAATTCCTAAAGATGTGCATTATTGAAATACAACTTGATTACTTCAGGCTCAACAAACCAAGGCTATTCTTTGCCGACAGCCCCAAGACAGTAAAAGGTGCGAGAAATAAAAAAACTGATAGATTCTTCTGAAGGTGAATACAAACAAATCAACAAAGTTTTAAAAAAGTTTTTCAAAGACAATTATTTCTTATTATCAGTGTATATCATACCAGATGTCTATGATAGAGACAAACTATGTGATAGAACAATGGAGCTACAAATGGAAGAAGAAGGATACTTTAGTTACAACAAACGAGTATATCGCGCAAGACCTTTAATATTAAATGTGCTTATTAAATTTGCTGTGGATGTATGTTGTTAATATGATTGGTGATGACAGCCACTTGGTCGATATGGGAAGCATAAAGGGATATTTGAATGAATTTGTTTGGAACGGTTATAACGATTAAAAAACAAAAATCTTAATAGTATCAATTATTAGATATATGGTTTTCTTCTCAACTAGTTTTATGTATTAGCTTTACCAAAGCTGGGATGTGGCTTTACGGATAAATTCTAGGAAGAATTTATCCTAAAGTCCATCTCATAGGTATTAGCGATACCATGGGCATATGAACAAGGGTGAGTGTATGATTTGTTGCTAGAGTTTATGGTACTGTATTGTCTTTTTAATAGACTATTGTATTGCTTATGTTTGTTGAGTTTTTTTTGTTATATGGTTATTCGTTATAATTTAGGTATAAACTGGATGGGGTGGGGATGTGGTAGGTAGTGATGATTTTATGATAATGGATGAGGTGATGATATGATAGACTTTGCTGATTTATGATGAAATGGATGATGTGAGAATGTGGTAGGTCGTGATGATTTTGATATGGTTGATGGTAAAATGAAACAATCAACCAAATTAAAAATGATTATGATACTGTTATAATACTGATATATAATATATGATACATCTTAGAACATACATTTTAACCAATTTTTGGGGGGCAGGACGGACATTTAATGCAAGGAACCTAGCGGAGATGGTGGGAACCTCCTGCTTTTTGAACTTGAAACCAGCTGATTTTTTGAAAACACATTTTTTCTAACCCAAAACCACTGATGAACATTTTTTATTTCCATGCAGGTATGGCCTCTGGGAGAAAGAGGTCTCAATTTGTGACACTGGGCCCTGCTCAGCAGGAGAAAGGGCCAAACATCCATGATACTTTTGATTTTTTTGGAGCGGAGAAGGTGGGAACCTCCTGCTGGATAATTTGGACGAGAGAAGGCCAATAAAGGTCACCAATCTGAAACCTAAAAGGCAAGAGCGATTCATCAAGAAAAGTCATGGTGGCTCGGGTACGCGATGGGTGCGGACGTCGTCGCTTTGCCGCCGAATCCGGCTCAATTTGCGCGCGCAGTGTAACTGAGGGTTCCAAGATGTTCCAAGTGACTTTTTCTCTTCTTTGTTGATGGTGTGGTATTGTGCTTTGCAAGTCAGTCTGCGCAGATCGCAGTGGAATGGCTGCCCTGCACAGCACCTTGCCAAGACTCGCCACCGCACCCGCCTGCACCCTGGACAGCACCCTGCAGCGCCCTTGCCAACATTCGCCACCGCACCCTGGACAACACGCTGGACACCACCTTCGACAGCACCCTGCACACCATTCTTGACAGCACAGTGCAAAGCACCTTGGACAGCTCATCCTAATCAATTTTGAGACCATGTCTTGTTACGCATTTTTGCATTTCACGGATTCAGAAATCAGACCTCACCCCTACATCCTGACAATTTCCAAAGAAAAGCTCCCAACAAAAAATCAATGAAGGCAAACAAACGCATACAGTTGTCACGAAGAACCGGTTTGCTGTGCTCCAAGCCTTGCGAGGGTCAAACTGCAGCTGGTGGATCAGCTTGATGTCATTATGTTCCGTGTCCCATACAGAGGAGTCCTTCACTGCAGGTGCGGGGCCCCCGGCCTCAGGGGAGGAACCGTTTAACCCGTTCAAATTGAAGTATCTAACCCACAAGGCAATCAAAAAACAAAGGCACAACAGGCGGTCAATCAGGAGTCCTGCACTTTCAACTCATCGTGTGTTGAGGGCTCACTTTGACCTCTCATCAGCGGAGGCCGCAACTCTGACCGGTGTGCATCCCCTGATGGCACTGCTTGGGAGATGCTCTGAGCAGCAGCTTGGGTGTCGGTCTCTGCCATAGCTGAAAACTCATCAAAAATATCCTCCTTAAACTTCACCAATCCTAAGAATTCAAACCAACCACCTTGAAGACGCTGGTTCACCACAATGGCTTGAAGCTGCGCTCGGGTGATGGCTTGGTAGATTGAAGCGCGAGTTTTGCAATTGGCCTTCTGGCTTCCCAGTTTTTCATCCAAACCAATGCAAACGATTATCAATTGCTCCAAGCCCTTGCAATTCTCCACTGTGTCCATGATGATCACCTCAGCCATGGTTCGTTTCTCCTCGCGGTTGGGAAGTACGGACAGGGCCTCCTGAAATGATGTAAGCGCAAAGTTTCGCCCTGCGAAGCAATGAGCCAAATGGTCTTGCATTCTTTGCTTGAAATTCTGGAGGAAATATTTTGGCACAAGAAGAGCTATGCGTCGGTGAAAGCTGAGGCCTGCATAGGTCCCCATCAAATCCCAAAGTGCAGCGACTGTCTTCTCTGCATACTTCTCATAATCCACAGTGTCACGATCTGACTCAAACAAAAAAGACTTCAGAGGAGGCCCAGCTGGGCACAGTGAAGCGACACCCTCCTTCTCATCAGGGCTCCCTTGAAACGCAGCTGATGCTGCAACGATCCGTTGGCTGCTTCTCACGATTTCAGTGAGGTTCAGCGCCGTGACACCTGTAAAAGTACACTCATCTCCTGATGCTTGGGACTTACTGGAGAGCAACAAACATTGCTCCGCCTCAACCTTGTAATCAAAAAAGCTATGATACTCAGTGGACCGGAATACATCATGCGACTCATCGACGATCGCCAAAATAAATTGCATCCTGCTTTCAGATAAACACCTCGGTTTTAAGCGGCCGCCTTCATCGTGGAGACTCAGAAATGATTCGTACGGCGATATCATCAGCACGATGCGGCTCAGCACATTGTCAAGGGACAAGTCTTTCGCGCATCTTTGAGCGAGCCATTGGAAGAAATAGAGCCCGAGGCTGATCGATGGAGCCACGAACAAGACCAGTCCCTCAGAGCTCTTTGTAATTTTATTGCATGCGCACTGTACCGCAACAAACGTCTTGCCAGCTCCAGCGGGTGCCGACATTTATTATGGGTTGAACGACTGGATGCCTCAAATACCCGAAGGTACCGGACACCGCAGCCCGGGACATGATCAATTCATGTTTTCACGCACAGTGGCCCTGACCCGGGCCATGTGGTGAAGAACAGCTCTATCATAGGCATCACACCCACGTGTGGGCCAAGCAAGACGATTTTGCGATTCATCTTCAGGGACCTCAGGGCGGCCGGAAGACAACTGTTCGGCGGAGCAATGCCAGGAGAGATGTTCCCAGACAGGTGGGATTTGCTCACCGCAAAAGGGACATTGTTCCCTCACTTCGTGTCCACGCATCTTATCATAACATGCCGTGGAATGCGCAGAACCAAGCATTACGGCCCTCTGATGACTATCACACGTGAGAGAGAACAACTTGCGGGCATCGGAAACACGACTTTCCTCATACGGCACATCAAGCAAATAATGCCTATCACGGCGGTTCTGCTTTTTCCAAAGGGCAAATTGCACTCGGCGCCAACTTTCTCTCACCTTGTGCTCGGTGAGTTTCACAACAGCTTCATCTGGATTGGATAAATCGACATGACCCAAATCCTCATGTGCAAACATCCATGGACCGCGAAATTCCCAGTTCAGCTCTCGCATGCGTGCGCAAATGAAACTCTGCCAGCCTCCAGGTCGTGGCATCCTTCGCCAAGGGGCACGAACTTGGCGCATGGTCCGAATGGAAGACATGGTGGCCCAAAACTCAGCATGATACATATGACCTACAAGCAGGTTGAAAAGAGGTCTCGAAGCGTTACCTTGCAGATAGGAAATGGCATGCCATGCCTTTCGAAGCGAAGGCAACTGTGACTGCGGCAATCGTTCAAACCAAGCGCCCCAGGTGGCGAGTGAAATGATTCTGGACCTGTACAAAGACATCCTGATATCGCGGGCAACCGGCAATTTCTGCAAACGGTGAGCGGCAAACACTGCTTCTTGCAAACGGTTTTCAAGAGCAGGGGAAACAATAAGGTCACTTTCCTTAAAGTCACTACCTAAGACCCGAGTGGCCGGTCGGAGATACTCACCAAACCCTGCGTCATTGATCTCTTGCTTTTGTTGCGCAGTGCAGGCAACTAAACGCATTTTTTGAACGTTTTCATGGAGACCCAAAGTGGCACTCCAGCTGCGCCATCTATGGATGCCAGCAATTAAACGTGGAACATTAGGCGCGCTCAAAGCGCGATCATCAACGTATGCAACCTGACGCAAGTCTGGAATGGAAGACACATCATGAAGGGGCCCAATGAGCAACATGATAAGAGCCAGAGGTGCAAAGGCATCACCTTGCGGCATGGAGGTCTGGACATGCTCCGGCGTTGGGTGCACAGCTTTCCCCAAGCACAGCCATCGCACTTGATGACCCCATACAAACATCAAAATGTTAGCCCACTCATCTGGCAACCCTTGCAGTTGCATGTTTTCAATGGCCAAACCTGGGTGGACAAAATCAAAACATTTGGAGAAATCTAAAGAAGCAAGAACTTCCTGGTTTTCAAACGCTTCATTGAGTTGCCTCCATGCCGTGGCAACCCCCCGGGATTTCAAGCCTCCATGGCACTGCTCGGGGACCCGAGACGCAATCCATTCCTGAACCTGTGGGGTCCTCACATAAGATGAGGAGACCAACCGAAGAAAAATGCTTTCAACTGCAATAGGCCGCAAAGACCCTACAGTCCCACCGTCATCCTTTCTTAAATGAACCTGACGAACCTGCAGCCATGCCTGTGGGAATTGTTTTAACTGAGACCAATGCAAAACCAAATCACGGTAGTGATCCCAAGCAACAAGCGGGAAATGGCAAACTTCGCTGCCGGACCAACCGTCACATCCGGCTGCAGACCCCGAGGCTCTGAGAGCGGCCTGATGGATGAGGGCAGCATCTGGCATCCAATCAGTTTGGGGTCCAGCCAGGGCTTCCATTGTTCCGGGTGCCGACAAATGCACAGCACCATTGCAAAGCGAATCCTCGATGTTCCCGAGCTTTTCTTTTTGGTGTTGGGTCAATTCTGAAAAGGACAACAGTTCCTTCTCAAAGACCTTGCAGAAGTAAGTCTTGTCCAGCCGAACTTGCCACATTGACTTTGAATGCATTTCCAGTTTTTTGTTGACAACAATTTCCAAGTCGGTGCTCAAGACTGTGTTCCTCACAACTTGGAGTGCTTCGATGGATTTGATGTCAAGTCTCATTGCCAACGAAGGCGTACCGTTTGGGAAGATGAACTCCAGAGGTTTCGAGACTTGGGGTCCTGCGGGTAATGCGCTCTTCACAAAACCCAGAAACTCCTCTTGCCCAACATCTGCAAGCATCTGTCTCATCGAAGCAGCATGCCGCACACAGTCGGTGGCAAAGATTTCTCCAGCCTGGGATTGAACCACCCACTTTGCATGCTTAGGATCTTTCGGGACCGTCTTTGGCACTCCAAGCAAAGTGCCTTTCCACCACTGTTGCTCGTCAAAGGCGTCGACTGTCCCTCCAACTTTGAATTCATCCTTCAGGAAATGCGTCACATCCACGCAGTCGTAGGCCCAGTCATCCCCTTTTTCCTTCCACATTTTCTCCAAATAAGCAATTTCGCACTTTTGGCTGCCTCCACAGCCTTTGTCGTTCCAAAGGTTTACGTTTTTACTGCTCAAATCTTCCCAGGGGATTTTGCCCTGTCCCACCTCACCAGGAAAGAATACTGCCTTGAGCCTCTGTTTCAACTTGACGGCCTCCTCCACCTTCCCTTTCCACTCCTGGAACCACTGACATCCCCACGAGGCAACTTTACCATTCTCCTCCCAAGCTTCTTTGGCGTCCTTTTCAGCCTGCTCTTTGGCCTCCTTGCTTGCGTCTGCACGGATCACCACCGCTTTTGTGTGTTTTGCCTTTTCTCTTTCCTTTGTGACCTCATCATCGGTTAATGTGCCTGGAACAACCTTCAAGTAACCGAATTCTTTATAGCTGCGTGTTCCATAAATTGTATGGCACAGGCAGGGGCCAGAGGCTTCTTCATGGTGATGTCGACCAAGGCCATCCTCAGGAGTGCACAAAAAGACGCAAGCCACGCTGTAGTTGTGCCTCTCTTTTGTCAAAGCATCCCACCCAGATGCATATTTGCCTGGAAATGACACATAGCACTCTTCACTTCCCTCCCTGATGTGGCCGCCATAGCTTACATCACCCATGTTCTCCAGGATGGCTGGCGTGTTTCGGAGGGTAAAGTAGAGGTGGCACGAATCCTGTCTGGAATCAAGGCGACACACCACTGCGGGGCCCATTCAACCTTGATTCTGTGGGCATGTTGACTATAAATAGTTTTAGGTGTTCCAGGTGTTCCACCAATTTCGTGTACGCTCTCAAATCCTGACAAGGAAGATCATCGATGCCCAAATGATCACTTCCAAATTCATCACATTTCTGGGATCCCATTTTCTGCTTCCAGGCTCAAGTCAAAGGATGTGAATTCTGGAAATTTTCACGTTGCAAATTCTCCCAAAGGTTGGACTGTGATTTGTCCGAGCTGAAAATTGGCCTCGTGGCTCTTCGGTGCCTTCGATGTTCCTCTTGCTGACCTCTGCCACTGTGTCCCCAAAGCAGGCGGCACGAAACCCTATAAGTAAATGAATAAATAAATAAATAATTAATTAATAAATAAATATATATATATATACTGCATATATATATATATATATATATTATGTACTGGACAATTGAATGATGTTGCCTTCATGTGCTTAAGTAAACCTTCAACGCCGCTTGACAAGAAACACCTTCTGCACTTACCGATTTACTTCTGCTAACTCTTCCGTTCTATATAGTTTTGTTGTAGCTGCATGACCAGTATATACGATTAGTTGCATATGCATCTTCATGCCAGATTTTCTTCTTGTAGCTTAAGTTCAGCTCCGGTAAAACGATGTTTTGACATTGGCCCTTGCGACAGTGCCAACAGGTGTATTTTGCATCAAGATGCCCATGTGCTTGGTCCATATCATTCTCTTCCTGCAGGCGTCATTCTCATTGACTGCAGTGTTACCTTTTGTGTACACGAGTCAAGAATCAACATGAAGGCCGAACCCTCCATGGAACCCTCCCAATCTAGTGAACTTGTATTTGCAACAAAACATTGTTGCAAAAACAAACAACATCATGGCAAAAAAATCAAGAGCAGTTCTTGTTGAGACTTTCTTGGCACAAGACTGGACTCTCTTTCATGTATTCCCTACCAAATAGCCAAACGCTTCCTAGTTATTTCCAGTGATTTCCGAGTGATTGGTAATGGTTTGCTGTGATTTGGCTAGTGATTTTGGACGTGATTGTGGGAACCGCTGCAAAGCACCCCAAGACACTACAAAAGCCACCAAAACTGGAGGAATCAGTGCTTGACGATTTGCTAGCGATTCGGCGAGTGATTTTGAGAGTAATTGTAGGAAAACACTATGAAGCATCCCCAAATCACTCGAAATTCACTCAAACTCGATGAATTAGCTGGAGTGGAACCTGCTCCAATGCGAATCACAACGGCACAGCTTCTGAGCCGTCCTCGCTTCCCTTGAATTCCAATGCTTTCACCAAGAGCTGCCTGTGATATTCCGAAAAGTCCTGCAGAGGCACAACTCATCAGGCCAGACATTGGCGATTTCAATGCAGATCAGTTGTCCCAATCACTGAGTGGAACACTTTTGATTTGCTTGGAAAAACAGTTGGAACAAAAACCGCCCCAGACTGTCGCGTTGTCCTGTTCCTTCACCTCTTCAGAAAGGTCCTCATGATGCTGATGGCCCGCAATTTCTCCAACAGAACTGTATCTCAAGCCGATTGATTTAACTTCAGCCCATGTCATCTTGCAGCTTCAGGAACACACAATTTGATTTTGTTTAGCATCGTCCGTCCCCTACTCAGATGTGAAATCAACCTTTGTAACAAATGTGTGAGTTCGTGGTTATTAAGTCAATGAGACACACACGCTGTGGGCATCAAAACACAAACAAGTTACCACGAAAAATATTCAAGTCATCCGAAGAGTAAAGCGGGTGACAACCAACTAGCCCCAAACTGTCTCTCCACTGGCTCCGGTCCTGCACAATGTCGACCAGCTCTGAACGGCTTGCATTTTGAACACGACGAGATATTCCCTCGCGTGATGCACTGCTGCCCATTGCTGCAAAGTAGACCTGGTCCTGGAAGCGTGCTCGGTGAACATCACATACCGCTTCCATTTGCTACTCGCATACAAACTCAAAGGTTGTGGCATGGTACCAAGTTTTCGACCCCCAGCATGAAGATTTGAAATCTGAACTTGAATTACAAGCGACATGTTTCTTTAGTGATATTGTTAGATCGAATCCAATCGAACCTAATCGCCCAACCGCTAGTAAACTTGGCTTGGATAGCACCATGGAGACCGGATGCTGAAAAGTTTGCGACCTAAAACCCAATCTATGAGAAGTAAGAACCCTATAGATTAAAAAATAATCCCACCATGAACAAGTGCCCCAGCAAGAGCTGGAAAGATTCACAGGTCATCTCAACGGTGCTGCTTCTTGGCTATTTTCAAGGTTACTGAGTTATGTAATCCTATGCCAAGAGCAGCTGCAAATTTTCGTGGGGGATACGGCTGGTTTCCTCCCATACCTCTGCCCAAATTCGTATCCTTCAAGGAGAGCTGAAGCACTTTCGACTCAGCCTCGAACAGTGCAGGAATGTTGCCAATATCTGCGATTTGAACTGAACCCATACAGAACTATAATAACTACGTATCGAATCTGACAGCTTGTAGCTGGAAACCACCGTGAGAATTATCCCACCATTAATCATCAGACTGTTTACCAAGTTTGCTGGCTATCGCCCCTGGAGAAAATCTGACGGAGCACATCCGACAGCTGAGGCTGATGCGCCAGGTGGACTTTGCCACCCAGAGATGGGCAAGATATGCCGCCAGAGATCAATAGAGTCATTGTATGTCGTTGTGACATGATGGACATCAAAATCATTATCATTAAAAAATAGTTGGTGAATGGTTGGCACATGGATGGTCGTCCCTGGAATGTGGGATCTATCATGGGTTCTAACTTAAAACTTATAACACATCCCATTACGTGTGACTTGTGAAGACCTATCATAGGCACTCTGGAAATACGTGTTTCTCTCTCTCTCTCTCTACGAGTCTTTCCTGCTATCATCACGAAACATTGTCCTTATGACGTATGACTGTTGCAGAACTGTTTTCTTCCAAAATTGTCTGCGACTGGAGCTGCAAACTGCACCAATGGGTATCAGCACAGGAACATCAACGGAAAAGTGTGTTCAGTGTTTCATGTTCAGTGTCTTCCTTTGAAACATTGAGAATCCCATCCATCTAGTATTACATACATACCCACGTAGACAGCTTGGTTTAGCATGGGATCCATTCTTTTTGGAATCCACATGAGATGTACTGTATGAGGGAGATGGGATTAGTGACATGCCGACAAAAGGAGATCCATCAAACCAAAGCTGCTGAGCATTGACCAATCTTTACAAGGCGTCAGCCCCAACGAGCCTATGGCGATCCAATGGGAATCCTGTCCCCAATGATTTACCCCAGCTGCCTTAATCAACAGCGATAATATGCCAACACTGCAATCCAAACCATGTCAAAAAATGAAGCCATGGGAGATCATGGGAGGCTGGGACAGGATCCACCAGCAATCTGCATTGATTTTTCCAGGCGTATTCACACCAGGCGTATTAAGCTGCGCGTAATTTCAGAAGATGCCCATGCGTGCCACAGATTCAGCAATCTTATCAGCAACACCTTTGGCGTTGGTCATCTGCAGATCTTCTGCGAAGACGAGGCTTTTCTTGAACACAAATTTATTTTGGCAAGTGCCTCGTTCGTTGTTCTGTGGTGCTGGTGGCCACTGGTCACAGAGCTTGATGGGAAACAACGGCAACTGATTCTGGTGAGCGAACTCGAGTTCATAGAACGTTTCGTAGCCCACACCAGTATACGCACCGTACTCTGAGGTGCAGAAGGCTACCATGCCTTTGGCACGGTACAATCCTTCGCATGTTATTTGGCCAAAATCTTGGCCAGTTGACGCATCGACCATGAACACTGGGACGTGTCTAGCCTCCAGCTGACTCTTCACTTCCTTCATGTACGCGACAATCCTCAGCCGTCCATCAGTGGCGGTGTTGCACATTCACCTTCGATCAACTGTCCAAGGCAGGTCCGATTTAACCCCAAAAGTACTGCAAAAAGTCATGTCACATCTGCTGATCATATCTGCTGATCCTTCTCCCGTGTCTCAGACGAGAATCGCATCACTGTTGAAGCGTCCGCTGAGCATTAAGTGCCCTCGATCTCTCGATGCCACCTCAGAATCGGCAGCTTGGAAAGCATCGGACACGAAGCAACCCAGGTCGGTCTTAGTACACAAGATCCATCAAGATCCCATGGAATAATCAAAATCAAAGTTGCCGGCCTTGCCTGAATACAATGCTCAAAGGACACAACTTTGACTCCATATGTCCATCTTGAAAAAGGTTGTACTTCAATGCATTTCAACTAAACTCTTCAAAATATGTCCAAATCGCACCAAGTCGTACTTCAATGCACTTCAAAATCTCCAAAGTGTGTCGGCGTGTGCTAGGGATTTTCAGGGTCGGGCCGAGACCGGCTGCGTGTACATGGCAACGGCCTTGAAGTTGGCCCTTCGTCTGCAGATTCCGCAGGGTCTCCATCGTGGCGCTGGTCCGGTGGGTGCGGCCGGTGCTGCCTGGCGGCTGACGGGTCGCGTGGGGGGTCTGGTGCCTTTGCAAAGTTGGAATGCGCGGGTTCTGACTTGCCGTTTTTCGGGCTGGTCTGTGCTGGGAAGGGTTGAAAAAGTGTGCACTCCCCGGATCTAGCATGGAGCTGCATGCTGTTCCTGGGGTCCACTAACACGGGCCTGTGGTGAGGCCCCGGGGGGGTCGTGCGACTGGCTTCTTTGGTGGGATCGTTCCGGGACTGGCATGGGACCCAATGCGGGCCCAAACTGAACCCGGACTGCGCCCTGCACCCTGAAACAGCCAACATGGAACCCGAACAAGTCATCACAAAGCGATCCGCAACCTTGAGGGGCGATTTCCATGTGGTTTTTAAGGCGTGGTTCTTGCAAATTCCATGTTAGTCTTGCGGGCGACGGAATGAAAAAATCTAATCTAACCAAAGAAAAAGGTCAAAACCTGGCCGTTTTGCGTGATTCTACCTGAAAATCCTTCATTCCCTTCAAAGAAACTATGCAGGTTCCTGAAACCAAAACACCTCAGAGAAAAAAAACGTGACTTATTTTTCGATACCTGTTGGGTTCCATGTTCTTCGCACAACCTTCCAAAGTAAGCCGCAACGGGCAGAAAACCTGACAGCGAAGAGGCGAAGAGAAAAAAAGCAAGCGACATGAAAGGACAACAAATCAGCAAACTAAGGAGATGGAAAGAGCAACAAGGAGCAAAAGAAAGACAAATGTGACAATTTGATGGTGACCTTGCTGTAGCTGGTGCCCCCAAGAGTTAAACTCGTTGGGTTCCATATGTTCCATTTTGGTTTCTGTTGTGGGTTCGACGACCACTCCCGGCCAGGGGGAGCATACGGGGAGACAAAATATGGCCACCAATCCAGATTCACCCAAAAACATCCAAATGGCACATTTTCTCCTTTACCAAGCGTAAAGGAAAACTAGGATCCTTCAATCCATTCAATTTCTTTTTTTGGCTTGTATTTTTTTTGCTGCTCCCTTTCCCGACGAAATGTTCATTCAGGTTCCAAGTTCGTTTTCGGGTTCCTGGAGTCCACGCTACGCAAAAAAACACCAGTCCAAATTCAACCTAAGGAAAACTAGGGCTGAGTGGCCCAACATGCTCCAAAATATGCTTCCCCATCCCATCCCAGGGGAGAGAGATTCCCTTTTTAAGGATTTTTTTGTTGATGCCAGGCCTGCCACTAAAATGAAAACATAGGTGAAAATGAAAAGGTTCTTTCATGATAAGCTTCAAGTTATGTTTTTCTATATCGGTTGGGTTCCATGGTGGTTTCCAGCTTCCAGGGTATTGGAGAGATCACCATGGGAAAGTACCACGGGGTCCATGTTGGGTTCCATGTAAGGTCCGTGTTATATAGTTGGCACTCTTTTCGAAAAAAGTCAGCTAAACGTTTAGTTTTGGACATATTATATATTCAAATTAAAAGTATATAATTAAACATAGCCATAACAAAAAAATACAACATATAGAAACTTAGTTTATCATGTTACAGAAGCAGCCTTTTCCTATCCACCCACCATACACGTGACATTTCTCATTTTCTCGTTGTGGCCTTCCCGTTGTGTTACCCCGAGGCGGAGCCCCCCCCGAAACAAACCAACATGGAACCTAAACTTTCCGTCGTGTTACCACGGGGCGCAACGGGGGCAACAGAAAGGATCAGGTTCCGCAACCAGCCTGACCGGGGAAAGCCACAACGAGGTAACACAACGGGAAGGCCACAACGAGAAAATGAGAAATGTCACGTTTATAGTGGGTAAATAGGAAAAAGCTGCTTCTGTACATTGATAAATTGTGAATATAGGTTTTTGAGTTTTTGGATGCTTTTGTTTACTCTTTATGTGTTGAAGATGTTTTCGATGTGTTTTAAAAAAATGTGTTGAGGGTATGTTTTGTGTATGTTTTTTGACATGCACTGAATGTGTTTAAAACTGTCTCCAGAATTTGTGCTTTGGAATTCATCTTGGACACAAAGATTCATTGACAAAAGAGCTGTTATGCGGCATCTTGCATCCATCAATCACTATAAAGGGAATAATTCTTCCGAATTTCCGTGTCAACCGCCATGGCCAACATGGAACTTTTTGATGAGCATTCAATGGCAGCTTGTGGGGTTCTATATTAGTATGATAGAAAATGTCCAAATTCACCAGCACCAACATGGCACCTACCTGGCACTTATCCCGCTCATGAATTTTAACATGGGTGCGCACAAATGGAACCATTTTGTTTATTTTTGGGGTACGTTAGTTTTCGGGAGAGTAAATGCACTTGGACTTTGGAAGTTCCACCCATTGGAATGAAGTGCCACCCAATTGACCACAATTGTTGCAAGGTTTTGCGGGTTTTACTTCTCCTCTAGATTTTTTGGGGTGGTGCTATACAAATCTATACAATTTCTTTGGATCCATCTGCAAGGTCCTGAGCTCCTTACTGCTGATTCCATGTTGCCGGTCAAGGCAGCTGACGATGCCTGGCAACATGGCACGTGTGTTGCATGCAATGCTAAAACAGATCTGTGGCAAGGGGAATGGAGATGCATCAGGAGATGGATCAAGGATGATCAGGGGATCTGAAGGTTGCAGAGGCACCATTGCGAGTTGATCTTGAATGATCTCCTGAATGCACGTCACTTGAAGTTCGAATATCCCCAATCACTACATGTTGGGTAAGCAGATGCAGGGTCAGCGCAACCCTCCAGCAATCCCAGCAATGCCTCTGCAGATCCAGCTGAATGCGGCTTAAGTCCAGGCTCTGCAGTTGCAGCTGTTGCAGCTGTTGCAGCTGTTGCATCTGTTGCAGCTGTTGCCTCTTCTGGCCGGATCTTAAAGCAGTGGTTCTTTTCCTCGATCTCCACATCAAAGTGTTGCCGTGACTGGGTGTCCAGCTCCGGTGACATCAGTGGCATGCGGTGGAACCGGATTTTCATTTTTGAAGTTCGGCCAGGCTGCTTGATTTCGAGGTCTTCATCATGGCGAAAGGTTCCCAGCTGAAGGTTGGGAGAACATCTCCGGAAGTGTTGCAGCACATCTGGGTCTGAGCAAAGCAGCTCCAAGCCTCCCTCGCATGATTCGCACCCTATGTGCATTACGACCACCTGTGCGTGCTCACCGCGCGGATGGAGGAATCCAAGCCCTTTGAGTGGACGACAGACCCCGGTGATGACAAACTCGCAAAAGTGGTCCAGTTCCACCGTTGTTCGGGTCTCCTCGAAAGACGCGGTTTCCAGTTTCTCCCATCCAGCTGTCGTTGATCTCCACAAGGCTTCGGCACCAGCACAGGTCGGCACCTCCACCTGGCCCCATAATGGCAAAAAAAATGTGCTTCTCAAGGCTCGTTTCGGTGTTTCTGCTGGTGCCCAACCCAAGTCGATTCTTTGCAAAGCAGGGGTAAACGACACTGGTTTCGGTACCAAATGATTACAAATGCATTATCTTTCTCCACTAGCGCTGCAATAATTGCTGCAAAGTTTGCTGTCAACATGCCGTCTTGCAAGAAGAACAAGGTTGGGTTGCTCTTTCAGCAGTTTTCGCAGCCGGACAATGCCGGACAATGGAAAAGCTGAGCCTTGGACCTTTGTGTGGCTCACAATTTTTGGGCCCCCTCTCCCAGCCTGCACCGGTGTTGGAAAGGGTCGATCTTCCGGAGTGAGCCGGAGGAGTCGAGCCAGGGGCACGTGGCCAGCAGGCAGTGCCTGAGCTTGTGGAAATTCATTGCGACAGAATGCAAACAAATCTGGGGGCATGTCAATATGTGCTATGTGGATATTTACGTTTATATAATTTCATATTCTATGATTGTATTATGATATTATATGTACACATTTAATCATGTCTTGTTTATACGCAAGCGTGCATGACACGATCATAGGATGCAACCAGTATTTGATCAAGATCTTGCCTTGCAAGACTTCTCACCTCTCAATGTGCTTCCCGCCACCTGCGGAATGTATCTGTCCACCGGTCTCAAGGCTCAGATGCAAAGGAAAATGATGGTTGGCAGTTTGCTAGACAAGATACCTGCTCCAGGACTGAGACGTTCTTCAAGTCGCTCCAGTTTTCCAGCACGTCCATCTTTATGTTAAACTCGGTAAAGATGGACTGCTGCGCCATCAGGCGAATGCCATGCCCGAAGTCCTTGATTTCGAAGCTGTCCTATCCGATCCCATCCGTTTTTTCCCCCTCAAGGAGTCACTCTGCAACAACGATCCGCAAGGTTTGTTGTTTGCTGCAAACAAAGAGCGGCCTTGCCAGGAATTCTTGAAGCTTGAACTTGGGATGAAAAAATACGAAAAACATTAATCGAGCTCTTTAATCCAGACTCTCCGACTGAAAGTGCGGACATTGATGAAACATTATGAAACAAATGAAAAATGATGAATGAAAATTTGTGAATACAAAATAATTCAAATCAATATTTGAAGCTACCAAGGGCTTCATCCCGTCCTCAGGCATAGCTTGAGAAGGCGCCTCAGGTTGAGACACCAGGACTTCGAATGCCGCTTCCAGCTGCGGACCCTGTCTGCTTGGGGGTGACCCTTATGGCATTATGGAAGCATACATCAATATACTATAAATATATCATAATCATCAATATCTGCATTACATCAACATATTATACATCAATAATCATCAATACTATATGCCATGGTATTCCATAATATACAATAATATACCCAGGTGTCCAGTGGAACTGCACCCCCAAGTAGCACCTCTGCCCCCCATGCGGCCTGTGCTTCAGGATGTGCCTCTTCAATAGCATCTTCCTAAGAAAGATGCAAAGTCCAAATGAGACAGAGGAAGACTTGACATGGGGAGTGGAGAACACCTGGCACAGAATTAACGAACCAGTGGGACCAAAATGACATCATGACATCGTGCTGAAGTTGGCTTCATGGTGCATGTGAACACTCATCCACATTGCCTGGCAAAAGGCATTCTGCCGTACTCTTTTTTGGTTTGCTACTGCTTCTACTGTCTCAAGCACGCGTGCCGATTTCCCTGCACCGTCGCAAGTCATGTTGCAGCTGATGCTGCCAAGGCACTGAAATCACGGCGGTCAATGTATTGCCCGGCACAATGTGCGCTGCAGCAAGCTCCATGCGTTCATCCCTGGGCACAGACCGCCATAAACCAATTCAGCAACTGATGTCACAGAATATACTGGTGGCATGGAATATTAACCCAGCTTTACACCCAGCAGCAGAGTAGGCAACAAAAAACGTCTTCGTGCAGGGTGTTTTTTCTTTCAAACTCGCAAGAGTTTTCCTTAAAATGTCAGGCCAATCAACTATACAGACCGGCAATGTAAAAACAAGCCAATGATATGAAGAGGCCTACCACCAATACCCAACAAGATTGTTTCCCACGTAAGACAGGCTTATACAATTTCCATCAGCTGGGCAGAAGGGTCAAAAAGTTCCGTGCAGCCAGGTAGCAATGGCTCGTGGTTTTGTCCAATGATGTGTTTAATCTTGACGCCGAGGTTTTTCCTCGATCCACTGGACAGGGTGTGCAGCAGGGATCAACAGGCTGCAGTCAGATCCCCGAAATGCCCCTTCTGTGACAGAGACTTGCAACCAGCATCAGGAAAGCGATGCACGTCACAGGTGCCTGGAACCAAGTTACCGGTTTAGCTCTGAGCGCATCATACGGAAACGAACCGTGAAAAGATTAAAAAAGAGACACAATCTCAGATCTTGACCAATGAGGTGTCACGGTCATGAAGTGTCCACTGATCCATCTCGGAATCTTCATGAGATGACTCATTGTGGCAAAGACGGGTACCAAGCGTGTGCCAACTGTAGTGGCGCTTGCTACTTTGCATGAGGTGTTCCATGATTTGGAGGTCTAAGTTTCGTTTCGAGATTGTGATTTGAAGAGTGTCTAACAAATACTCCATTCAAAATACTCCTCTCAAATTATGATCCCTGAAACCTGCAACCTGCACCCAACCTGCACAACTGTGGTTGTCAGAAACAAACTGCTGTTGCCATCTGTTGCCAGGTTTCGTAAACGTCAACTGACCTGTTCCCCTGTGGCTCCCAGTCATCCTGGAGTTCATCTCTGTGCCAAGGCACTCGGCTTCTTCCTTCAACTCCAACACAGTTCGCTCCTGTGAGAAATGGCCTCAGTTCGGTTGGGTTTGATCCAATCTTCACGGATGCACAACATGGATGCACAAGTGAGTGGATTACTGAGTGTGTGCTTGCTAAATGAAGTTGCATTTTCCCGAAACCTGGAAAATTGGTACCTTCCAATGTGTAACTTCCGGTCCCCTTGAATTTTGGAGGGGCGTCCACAATGTCAGATTATATTTTGCAGGTAAAACCTTCCTAAATGTAATGATTTTCTTTGAAGATGCAATTTCTTGGGATGAGCCCGTCACACAAAATGTCATTTACTTCTTGGGGGGTCCCCCAAGTATGGTGTTCCCTGTGTGAAAACAGAAAACAAAGGCAACATTAAAAACAAAGTTGATGGAGGCGTTTCCAAACAACCCAAATGTGGATGGGTGGGGGCAAGAAAATGCAAGTTCCAATTTGCCGGCCCCCGCATCCCCATGTCCATGGTCACAACATACCTGACCTAGTCCAATTTTGGGATGCAGAACAACGATGCACACAACAGTGTGGACTCCGTCAACGTGGTGCCTCAACACGAAACATGTCATGTTGTGGGATGAAAACGTGAATCCCTTATCTGGGCAATCCAAGTGCCTTGAAAACCAATTATTCATTTTGTTTCAACATTTTGCTGGTTACTATACTAAGCTATACTATGATGACGGTCAACAGGTCGAATCAATAGGCACTTCACCATGGTGTATCATCTATGACGGCCACCACGGTCCCAGTGCTTTGAAAACCTATTGAAAACTAATGTTGATTTACTATTCGGGGGTTGTTTTTTTTCTCCTGACGGTCAGCAGGTATTCCTCGGATTATCTACCCACAACGCCCAGGCGCAACGGCAGCTTCGGCCACTCAGCAGAGCCACAAAGACCTCGGTGTTTTTTCATGGCGCCGACACAACTGTGGTGCTTAGGGCAAGGAATACGGGGATGCACCAGGTATAGTTCAGACAAGAAAATGTGATGGGCCAGAATCAACTAACGGGACATTGTGGAAAAATGTTTGGAGCACCAATCCTCTGCGAAGCAAACAAGTGTAACAAGTATGGTGAGAGCAACGGGTATACAATTCCCTATCAATGACGGGATGACCATTCCCCTTTATGGGAAAACATTCCATGTCTTGACCATCGCACATAGAACAACAAACAACAAGAAGAATGGTAATGTTTAAATGGTTGGATATATGTGGCGGTGAAACGTAGTTAATGTAGTTCTACAGTAACGTAGATCCCCATGTTTGATGGTTTAATCCTCATGTGTTTTGATGGCTCATGTTTTCTCATGTGTTTATCGTTCACGGATAAGTGATACAAACTCCCATAGTATCCAGAATGGTTGATAAACTATATGATATATCTTAATGATATCATAGGTCAGACTAGTAATGTGAGATACGTGATCCATGGTGGTTGATCTTCGTCATGGCTCCAGAACGGCTGCCAAGAGGCTGGGCGCAGGAGGCCCATCACCTGGCTCTGGCCCTTGTCCTTGGCCAGGTCGTAAGGCGTTTGGCCTGAGACGCGACGGCGGCGTTTTTGGCGTGGGAACTCGGAAAACCCTGCGGATGTGGACAGATAAATCAAGATAAATCATGTTCTCAGGTTAAAAAATAACACTCAGGGCATCTGCCATGCCGAGTTTTGAATTTCTGGTCAAGCCTGGCAAGTCCATGCTCATGGTTGTGATGTGAAGCATCCGATGTGTTTCCACTTTTCAAACTCTGAACACGCGTCTGCAACAAACCACGAAAATCATTAATTACATTCCACCACTTGCAGTCTTTTCTGACAGGATGTCTCTGCTCATAGTTTATGCATGTTCATGCCATACAACCGTTATCAACCGTTTCATTTTTTTAAAGGACAGACGTGGGATCCAGCTCAAAGTGATCAAAAGTTCCAAATCCAGTGAACATTTGAGACCACGTGCCTTCCACTCATGTCCACCCATGTTTGGTCATTCCTTTTACCCGAATTTCAAGAGGCCCATCCCATCACAAAAGTGGATCCTTAAACAACAAGTACGAGTACCACTCAACATCCCAAAGCACAGCACGAAAATCACCTGCCAATGTACGAGCCCCTTCCGTCACCTCGTCAGAGCCACTCCCAAAACAACTCGAAAAACCCTTCCAGGGCCACGGCGGAATATGTCGGCCGCATCCACCGTGGCCCCCGCAGAGATCAGCTGCTTGACCACGGCGGCATGGCCTTCCTCAGCCGCCCGATGCAGCGGCGTCCAGCCTCGGTGCCGAGGATGCGACGCCGACGGCGGGGCAGCTGCGGCTGCCGTCGAGAAACAAAGCGTAGCGGCGTAGCAATGGGATGTTTCTCCGGGTGGTTGGGCAAAATTGTGGATAGGTCATAGATACCAGCCGATACTCTTGGTGTGAGGCATTGGGGAGAAAACGAGAGCAATCATCGCAAATCAGTCATGTTACATGTGTGTTTAATCGAGATCTTACAAGCAGTTGCTTGTATAAGTGTTTCATGCAAAGTGCAGTGAAATCAGGACAGGCCTCTATGTCCTCATGGAAACATACCTGAACGAAACATAACAAACCCATGGCCCATAACTATTGTCCACTCTAGCAGGAAAAAGCTTGTAGACAATATGGATTTCAAGCACCGTTTCAATCTATTTCAAATTGAAGTTAAACTGGGATCAAGATCCAAATCACAAGACACTTCAAGCCATTGAACATTCTGCGACAGCATCCTTGCTTCTGCTTTCCACTCATGTCTTCCGCCCTCCATGTTTGGTCATTTCTTATACCCAAATTCCAAGAGGCCCATCCCATCACAAAAGTGGATCCTTAAACAACAAGTACGAGTACCACTCAACATCCTAAAGCAAAGCGAAAATTACCTGCCCATGTACGAGCCCCTTGCATCACCTCGTCAGAGCCACTCCCAAAACAATACGAAAACCCTTCCGGGGCCACGGCCGCCGTTTTTGGCCCGGTCCACCGCGGCCCCCGCAGAGATCAGCTGCTCGACCACGGCGGCGTGGCCTTTCGCAGCCGCAAAATGCAGCGGCGTCTCGCCTCGGGCGCCGAGGATGCGACGCCGACGACGGGGCAGCTGCGGCTGCCGTCGAGAAACAAAGCGTAGCAAATGGGATGTTTCTCCGGGTGGTTGGGCAAAATTTGCGGATAGGTCATAAATAGAAGATCCGCCAAGCCGATACTTGTTTGTATATTCTTTTAGTGTGAGGCATGGCGAAAAAGAAGAGCAATCATCGCAAAATATGTTCTTGCTCTATGGTGTTGTTCAAATCTTACAAGCAGTTGCACCTGACTTTCTCAACATCATGTGTCACGTGTCTAAAAATTATTTCATGAATAACTTTGGACTACCCAAGTGCAGTGAAATCAGGACATGTCTGACAAAAGAATGCCAGGAGAAACGCAAGAGATGTGACAGGCTGTGTGAGGTGGGAAGGTGCGGGGTTGAAACACAATGCGAGGTGCGGCTTGGTGGCAGGCATGAAAGTCATTGGACAAGTATTTCTGTCAAGGGAAACTTACACTGTCCACTATACAGTGAAAAGGAAGGTTTGTGCGGGGTTGAAACCTATCTGATTGGTACAGGTTTGAAGACAAAGGGATTTGGAGTCTATTGTGCTAGACTTGAGAGTCCGAACATATCCATCAATATCAGCTTTCACTCAGAAGGATTGAAACCCACCGACGTTGTTTTTTCAATATCACATCTTCAGGCCCTTATCCCTGATCCATACTGACTGATCAATCATCCTTCATTGTGCTATGTCATTGCTATGCGGACAGAGATGATATTCAGAAAGTAAGAGAGATCTGACCCGGCAAACCTGCTTTGGCACTTTCATCAGAAGAAGACACAAGACAACAAGACAAGCAACTGATCGAATCATACTTGTCATGGATGTCTATACCAGAAACATCATTTCATGCAGAGACAGGAAAAGGATCCACTTGGACAAGTCTGCCTTCATTTTGTTTCCTCAGAATGACTTGGCACCAGAAAAGGCAACTTGTCATCTGCTCTCCTCCCCGACACAGTTCCATGGCTGCGACAGCTCTGGGGTCTGCGACCGGCACCATCATTGGTTGCCTCCACGGAGGCGCCGGACCTCAGCAGCAGCGCGACCACCTCGACGTGGCCCTCCCGCGCTGCCAGGTGCAGTGGCGTTCGGCCTCGGCGGCCACGAGGCTCGCCCCACGGGGTCAAGGCGTGAGCGAACGAGAGGTGGAAAACTCGCAAGCTGCGCAAGCTGCGCATCCCTAAAATCTCATAGTCCAACACAAACATTGCACGCCATTTGACAAAAGAATGCCAGGAGAAATACAAGGAAAGGAGGGAGCTGTTGCCGATGAAGAAACTGCGACTAGGGATTGGAAAAGATTGTGTCCCGGTGAGCTCAGAAACGGTTTTTCAAGTTGTTGCGGATGCTGGATGACTAAAAAATGACAACATCACCCAAAAACCAGAGCCGATCATGGCACAAATGTAGCCTGTTTTGATTTGACAGCCTAGAAATCTGAAAACTGCAATTGGATGAAATTATGCTTTTGTTCTTCAACATTCAAGTGCATGATTGTGGACGAGTTGGACCAGTTGCCTGTGTGCCAAAAGCACTCGCACAAGGCTTGGGATTTTTGAATAGGCTTGAAGACAGGCTTGAAGAACAGAGTTCCAGAGCATGTGGCAGAAGATTTGTGTGGGATTATATAGATGGGATTGGCACTTCTGTTGTTGGCCCGCCAAGTCGATTCTGTGCGAGGGATGGCTTAACCATCAACCACCATCTGGCAAAAGAAAGACAAGCAACGTAACCACACAAGACTGTCTACAGTCTGGAACCTGGTTCATATACACGAATCGAGGGTAGCAAAATGAAAGTCTGCCTTGGACCTTCAAGTGCCTCCACAGCAATTTGGTGGTGCCACACAGTCAGGACCCAAGTCGGCCTATTGGAACCCTTACCAAGCCTGACTTCACCAAAAACATACCAAGCAAATGGAAGGCGTGGATCACCGGATCACTCATCTTCTCCGAAGTTTCCAGCTTCGGCTCCGAGGCTGCGGCGGCGTCCATCCTTCCCCTCCAGGCTCTCGGGGTCGACACGTAGGAAGTGCCTCACGGCACCCACGTTGCCCTCCATGGCGGCCTGATGGATGTCCTTGCCTCGGGACACGAGCCCAACCCCTTGGGAGCTGCTGGAAGGGGCACGGCTCGTTAACAGGGATATTGGGATACCCAGATAGCTACCCCATCCAGGACGGGAAAGCCTGAAATAAAGAAACCATCATGAAACCTCCAGCACTGCATGGATTTTATTCTTTTTCCAGCCTGGGGATGAGGATGGCAAAGCAGATCTCGAGGCGCAAGATTTCCAATGCATAGAACCCTCGACAGAAAATATCATGGGAAACAAAATTAACGTTACCTGTAGCCTGCTGAATTTAAACATCTCAGGTCTTGACAGTTTTTCGCTGCTGCTTCGTCTGCCTTGACAGGCAAGAATGCCGATTGTTTCGACTGTTTCGCAGACAGTTCTCTTGCAAAGTTCTAAGGTACCATGTCCAGAGTTGTTTGAACAAAACATCGCCCCAAACGCGAAATTTCAATCAGACCGGCTAGCTGAACGGATCAGTTGGACCATTCATGGCAGGTTTACCAACAACGAAGACAATTGTTGACACCAGCAGAATCTGCAAGTCGAGCTGGCACCACATTTCCGCCCCAAGAAACTGATGGAAATATTCCCGTCCAATCCGTCCCAATCTCCACACCCCAAAACATTGGCACCTTAGGGTCTGGCAAATGATTTGCAGCGCAAGGATTAATGTTGAGATCGATTCTCTATACCCAGTATAGATTATGAAAAACAACCGCATACACCGCATGATGCCTATCATTTCTTTTTCCCGTGGTACTGGCTGGGTCTAAGAAATGTCTATGTCTGACAAAAAATATGGATAAGATTGAAGAAGCATTTGCCTAAAATATGGTTGGGATATGTTAGGATATCAAAATATTGCTAAAATTCAAAAAATTGGAATATTCCATGAGGGTTAAATGATTCCGTTACTGTTTGTTATGGTTTGTGCCTGAATTTTCCCGTCCAAACACCCAAACATTGACACCTCTGGATCTATTGGCACGGCAGCTTCGGCCTAGCAAAGGCGTCCAAAGGTTGCGAGGCGACGTGGCACATGATTTGAAACTCAACAATGGGGGGATCGATTTTCTATACCCAGGTGATGAAAACCAACTATTTTCGATGCCAAAAAAAACATGGCTAGATTTGCCAACAGCGACTGTTGTTGACACATTCTGGATGTAAAAATTGATCTGGCTCCAAATCTCCACAGTGTGGCGAAAAGTGCTGGGTCTTGGGTCCAAGAAAAGATCGAACGGGATACGGCAGCACTCAATCTGCATTCATTTTCATCTACTGACGGAATGCCACTGGTCCATTGGAGCAATATCATAACGAGCGTCCACCGGCCGCCCCAGAAACCAAAACGTTTCAGGGTTGAAATGGCCATAGAAGTTATATCAAGTTATACATTTTATACATGGATCATCCCAATCTCCACATCTGCCGCCTGGGCCGGGTAGGCCGAGCTGGAGGCCATACTGCGGAACTCAGAGTTCCTGATACATGAGAAAAACGATAGAAATCGATGAAACATATAGAAAAATCTGGGACAAACATGATAAAATCAATATTGACATCTATAAATATGAAATCCTTTACGTTACTTTACGTTGGTTGGTTAGCTCCCCTATTTGGCGTAAGACCAGGGATGCCCACCACATGGATTTTCTCCTCTCCATGACCCGTGGAGGAGTTTTTTGGTGGTGGTGGGGCTTGACTTTGAAGAATATGTGACTCAAGTCTGAAAGCTTTGGAGAAACCACAGACCCTATGAGGACTTTGTTTACTCATTGATTAATTACATTCAATTGTTTGAGAATGAAGCGGAATCAGGAAATCTCATTTGATTAAGAAAACCATCCCAGAAACAGCGCAAATGTGGGACAACCAGTTCACCTGCTGACCTTCCTGCTTCAGAAGCTCGGGAAAAACAGCTCTGGAATGTGGAAATCTAGGGAACTGATCACCATGTGAACCATTTCAGGCCCTTCGAAGCACACTCCGTGAAGACTACACGGCGCTTTTGTTTCATGCGAACCGAACTCAATCTTTGTGAATATCGAGCTTTTCATTTGCTTTCAGGATTTGGACAAATTATACAATAAATGGTTGAAACCACATAAACCACAGTTTAATGACCATGTCCATGTGTTTCTTTCAATGTCATTCCAGCTACAGCTTTCTCGTATCAACCTCGACCCAGTCCTGGAGATCCGAGGGGCCCCAAGGCCCCAAGGCTCGGCCTTTGGGGACACCATCTTTGGTTCAAACGGGAAGAAAAAACTCCAGAAATGGGGGTTTTTCCAGAGACTTCACCGGAGAAATGTGTGATTTTCAAAGATATTTTGGCGTTTTTTGCAACGTTTTGCTTCGAAACCGATGGCTGGGATTTCCCAAAAAATTGGAAGAAGCGAAGTTTCGATATTTTTTCTTCGAAAAACATCCGGCAGCTGAGGCTCAAGCGCTCAACAACTGCTTGAACAAGGCAAATCGGTGAACGGAGTGGCGCTACGGAAAAAAAACCGTTGCAACTGTCGCATTGGGATGATCCAACTGAACCCAATCTGGAGCAGCCCCATTGAGACCTTGAGTTCTTTCCTTCAGTGCACAGTGACGAATGAAATGTTGCTGCATGCAGAAATGCAGAAATGCATCATGTTCTGATGACCCATCCTGTCTCGAATTTCGCTGCTTGATATTTGTCTTCCGCTGTGGAGCTGCAAACTGCGCTATGCAAGGAAGGGAATGAGCAAAGGAGAGACAAATGTCTGTACAAGTCCCAAATGAGCAAAGGTTGAGTCCCTATCAATGTTGAACCCTAATCGACAAGCTGTGAGGGCCGAGTACAACGTTGACTTCGGAGCGAACAAATGTGGCACAAGGTGGGATCGCCAGCCGCTGGGACCGGTGGTCTTTTAGGCCTTTTACATCACGGGCCTCCGGCTCCCTAACATGGGGCAAAATTCCGGTCAACACTGGAAACCTATCCGTTTCAACTATATTTATCAATATAAATCCTTGTGACAGCGTCTGTACCGGATGCTCTGCTTTTTGCATCTTTTTGCGACTTGAGTGGCAGAGAAAGAATAAGCATAAGCTGAGGAGGCTCCAGGAACATTCTCCGGCGATCTGCTTTGATTTTTCAAACATAATTCTATATATATATATACACAATCAATCTATTTGAAGAAAAATTAAAGGTTTAGGTTTAGCCGCATGGGGAAGAGTCTCATGCGCGCCACCGATTCAGCGATCTGATCAGCAACGTGTTGGGCCTTATTCATCTGCCGATCATCTATGTACACGAGGCCATTCTTGAACACCAATTGATTCTGATAGATGCCTCGTTCGTTGTCCTGTGGCGCTGGTGGCCACTGTTCGCAGAGCCTAATCGGAAACAAGGGCAACCAGTGGTCATGAGCGTATTCAAGCTCATGGAAAGTTTCATAGCCCATACCAGTGTATGCCCCATATTCCGACGTGCAAAATGTTACCATGCCTTTGGCACGGCCCAGTCCTATCCGTGTCACGTCAGCAAAACTTTGGCCGACGGTTGCTTCAACCATGAAAACCGGTACATTTCGAGCTTCCAGCTGCTTCTTCACTGCCTTCATATACTCATTAATCCTCAGTCATCAACCCCACGAAGCGTTAGACTGCTTGACTATAGCACCTGTTCACAGCACATTCGATCCCCAAAACCACACATTGAATCACATCAAAATTGTGTTTTTGAGGCAAGCATCTCATCCTTGTTGCGGCGCCCGCTCAACAACAAGTGTCCTTGCTGTGACGCCGCCGCCTAAGAACTGGCAGTGCAGCTTCCAAAGCGTCAGCCATAAGCACTGAGGTTACGAATGGTGGGTAAAGACATGTCCACAAGTACCCAAAATCCTGAATTAATGGAGTGATCCTAAACAAGATTGCAGTCCCTGTTTGAATACGGACATTGTTTTCGTTGTACAATGTGGTTATGGGTCAATTCACCCTGGCATCTTGCTGTTCGCACCAAACTAGCTGATGTTGATTGACTTTCATCCCCCAAACATGGTATGACGGTGTGACAATTAGTTTTGCTCCATCCCCAAGATCCTGAGTTCTCCCCACCGATCGCATATCACCAGTCGAGGCAGCTGACAATGCCTGGCAGCACAGCACACGGGCCGCGCACATGAACCAACTTTTATTTGGTGTCTAAATTAGGGGGAACAGGGGAACAGGGGAACTGGGGAATAGGGGGGAACAGGTGAAGAGGGGCACTAGCGTCTAGATTAGATCAGCTAGAGCGTCTTCCCAAGACAGTTTCACGCCTCTTATATTCGGCCAATAGCCAGTCGGTGCGGTGTCCACAGGATTACTCTATATCTCTCTTGAGCCTTGACAGCGTATGTAAATGTGCTCAATACTCATGCTGTATCCACATAGGATCCAAGCCCAAACAAAGACACGGGCACAAATTCAAAGGCAGTGAGTAGAGCACTACGCTTTGTCGTACCCAATTGAGAATAAGAGTTAGGGTCTGCAACTATACTACACGTTGGCTAATCAGTAAAAATGGGCGGAAGTCACACAGTGGTTTTTTTTACAAAAACCGCGGATGTAGTCGGATTGAAAGCGACAAAATTGTCCTAAGGACATGTCGAAGTGAAAGCAGCGGATTCGCTAATTATTTTTCCGCAAATGGTGCGCGAAGCACGGTCGTTCCAAGCCGGTGTGAAAAATTCGTCCTCCAAACGTTCGAATTGCAAGATTCAGAAATTGAGGTCAGATGGAAAACAATTAACCGAATCACAAAATAGACGGATACAGCGGATCTCCAAAGCCGCTCATTCAAGCGGACGATGGACAAAATTCGGAGCTGGTAAATTTTGATTCGTTCCATTCGGAACTACTCTGCTCGGCGGAAAGTGCGTGGAGACAAATGCGATATTATCTCTATCTACAGGAGTATATATCTACATTAAATTGAAGTTCGGACAGAGTAGAGGCATTATCTCTAACTAAAAGGAGTATATGCCATCTTGTGTAAAATGGACACTTAGTTGTGGTATTATCTCTCGCTATCAAGAGTGTATACCTTTTCTTGTGAAAAAGAAATGAGCTCACAGAAAAACTGTACTGAGCAAATCATGCTGTGTTATCTTCATCTATAGAAGTATACACTCACCTGTTTTTCGGTCTCCATGTCCACGAGGATGAAGCTGAGGAACCACCATAGCCAGTATCATACCAGTTGCTTCCAGACTCGTCCACTGAAGGACCATCGCCATGACCCTTTCTCTTGTTGGACTTTTGCGTAGCCTTTCTCTTTTCCTTTCTTCTCTGTTTCATCTCATAAGGAACATAGGCACGCCTTTCCCTCCATATCATATCGGAAGGATGCAAGTGAACAAGAATGGGGTTGTGCGCATCTCTGTCTGTAGGTGCAACCATGAAGATGCTGGGATCACTGGTGAAGCAAGTTTCATTGGCCCTGAAGGTAAACTCACGAGTAAATCCATGTGATCTTGATCATCAAATTTACTGATATCTTCCTCATACTCCAGTCGTGCATGTCCCCACTCAACAATCGATAGCATACAACAATCACCACGATCTTCTGTCTTCTTTGCGAGTTCTGCGGTGTATGTAGCTGTTGCAATACCATCCAGGTGTGCTGCAAGAAAATCAAGATCTCGGTAACTACAGGAAATAAAATGCTTGACCCTAACAGGTGGATAATCTCCAAAGTGCTTTCGTCTTGATTGTGTTGCCACATTCATCATCTTGTTGATCCAGTACTGCAAAAGGCTGCATTCGTACGTGGGGACTCCTCCAGATTTCGGAGTTGCAAGGTAGCATGCCTTGTTCCCGTCGCCTGCGATCGCGTCAACTTGATAACGGGCACACTCAAAGGCCATGCACGCAATGATCTCCCCTGTGATGCCTGGAGAATCTGAGACATGCTGCAGGCGCGGCACATACTCACATCTACCGGCATTTGGCGTGGCAGGCGCGGCACACACTCACATCTACCGTCGTTTTGCGTGGCAGGCGTGGTACAGATGGCACTTGGTGGCGCGCTTGGTCTTGGTTTAGGCACCCGTGACGCCGGGGCATTTTGCGTGGCAGGCGTGGCACAAACTCACATCTACCGTCGTTTTGCGTGGCAGGCGTGGTACAGATGGCACTGGGTGGCGCGCTTGGTCTTCGTTTAGGCGCCCGTGACCCCGCGGCATTTTGCGTGGCAGGCGCGGCACATACTCACATCTACCGGCATTTGGCGTGGCAGGCGCGGCACACACTCACATCTACCGTCGTTTTGCGTGGCAGGCGTGGTACAGATGGCACTGGGTGGCGCGCTTGGTGTCTTGGTTTAGGCGCCCGTGACGCCGCGGCATTTTGCGTGGCAGGCGTGGCACAAACTCACATCTACCGTCGTTTTGCGTGGCAGGCGTGGTACAGATGGCACTGGGTGGCGCGCTTGGTCTTGGTTTAGGCGCCCGTGACGCCGCGGCATTTTGCGTGGCAGGCGCGGCACATACTCACATCTACCGGCATTTTGCGTGGCAGGCGCGGCACATACTCACATCTACCGGCATTTGGCGTGGCAGGCGCGGCACACACTCACATCTACCGTCGTTTTGCATGGCAGGCGTGGCACAAACTCACATCTACCGTCGTTTTGCGTGGCAGGCGTGGCACAGATGGCAGCACAAACTCACATCTACCTTCGTTTTGCGTGGTTCCGACATGTTTTCTGCCTCGTTTCGTTTGTTTTTCTGGCTTGTTTACGTATGTCATGTTCCGGCATGTCTTATGGTCTTCCGGCATGTCTTATGGTCGCTCTGGCATGTTTTATTTTCCGACATGTTGCCTGCTTCGCTTCGTTTGTTCTGCTGGCTTGCTTACGCATGTCCTGCTCCGGCATTTTTTCTGGTCGCTCCGGCATGTTGTTTTTACTGACATGTTTTTGCATGTTGTTTTTGCATGTTTTTGCATGTTTTTTTCGGCTTGTTTCATTTCCATACGCATTTGCTGCCAGGTACTTGTCTTCGGCTTTGTGGTCGCTACGGGAGGCAGGGCCGCCGGCATGTTTACCTACCTTCGTCGTCGCCACGCTTGTTTCGGCTTGCTTTTCTAGCATGTTTAAGTCCTTTCTTCTTTCGGCCTGCTGCATTCCACACACAATTGCGGCCAGGTGCTGGTCTTGCTTGTGGTCGCTACGACAGGCAGGGCCCAACTGCGCTTGAGCAACGCTGTGCAACGCAGACATGATAGATTCTGTTTCTTGCATGCAGACTTTCATCATGTCGTTCTTGTCGTTCTGTTTTGGCCGCTTTGGCCCAACTAGAACTTGCAGACAACAGCTCTAGCACGCATACCACTACAACACAACTACAACTCAGTCAAGTTGAATTGGTCATTTGCATTCAAAGATGCGGTCATAGGATCATCTATTGTTGCTCCCGTCGTTTTTGCCCAACGTGGAAAGAAACGATCGGAGCAGCGTAATTCTGCTTTGGTGACCTTAGCCCAACGTGGAAAGAGGCCGCCGAAGCAGACATTGCAGAGGATAGTGCTACCACCACAAATACTACAATTCCAACTAGTCACAATCAACTTAGATTGGTCATTTACATTTGTTTCGTGCAGCTATGGCGGTGCAAAAACTTGCTAATGGTTGGCGCGCCCGCCGCAAGAAGGACGGCAAGACGTTCAATGGACCGCTGCGCGCGACTGAAGTGGCCGCAAATTCCGGCATGTTTCTTCTGTCGGTTTGTTTCGGCATGCTTGCTTTTCTAGCATGTTTAAGTACTTTCTTCTTTCGGCCTGCTGCATTCCACACACAATTGCGGCCAGGTGCTGGTCTTGCTTGTGGTCGTTTCGACAGGCAGGGCCCAACTGCGCTTGAGCAACGCTGTGCAACGCAGACATGACAGATTCTGTTTCTTGCATGCAGACTTTCATTATGTCGTTCTTGTCGTTCTGTTTTGGTCGCTTTGGCCCAACTAGAAGTTGCAGACAACAGCTCTAGCACGCATACCACTACAACACAACTACAACTCAGTCAAGTTGAATTGGTCATTTGCATTCAAAGATGCGGTCATAGGATCATCTATTGTTGCTCCCGTCGTTTTTGCCCAACGTGGAAAGAAACGATCGGAGCAGTGTAATTCTGCTTTGGTGACATTAGCCCAACGTGGAAAGAGGCCGCCGAAGCAGACATTGCAGAGGATAGTGTTACCACCACTACAACCACAATTACAACCAGTCAGTGATGTTTTTGCGGACAACATCTGTAGCACGCATACGACTCAACCACAAGTACAACTAGTCAGTCAAGTTAGATTCGTCATTTGCACTCAAAGGTGCGGTCATAGGATCATCTATTGTTGCTCTGGTGGTTTTGGCCCAACGTGGAAAGAAACGATCGGAGCAGCATAATTCTGCTTTGGTGACCTTAGCCCAACGTGGAAAGAGGCCGCCGAAGCAGACATTGCAGAGGATAGTGCTACCGCCACAAATACTACAATTCCAACTAGTCACAGTCAACTTAGATTGGTCATTTACATTTGTTTCGTGCAGCTATGGCGGTGCAAAAACTTGCTAATGGTTGGCGCGCCCGCCGCAAGAAGGACGGCAAGACGTTCAATGGACCGCTGCGCGCGACTGAAGTGGCCGCAAATTCCGGCATGTTTCTTCTGTCGGTTTGTTTCGGCATGCTTGCTTTTCTAGCATGTTTAAGTACTTTCTTCTTTCGGCCTGCTGCATTCCACACACAATTGCGGCCAGGTGCTGGTCTTGCTTGTGGTCGTTACGACAGGCAGGGCCCAACTGCGCTTGAGCAACGCTGTGCAACGCAGACATGACAGATTCTGTTTCTTGCATACAGACTTTCATTAGGTCGTTCTTGTCGTTCTGTTTTGGTCGCTTTGGCCCAACTAGAAGTTGCAGACAACAGCTCTAGCACGCATACCACTACAACACAACTACAACTACTCAGTCAAGTTGAATTGGTCATTTGCATTCAAAGATGCGGTCATAGGATCATCTATTGTTGCTCCCGTCGTTTTTGCCCAACGTGGAAAGAAACGATCGGAGCAGTGTAATTCTGCTTTGGTGACATTAGCCCAACGTGGAAAGAGGCCGCCGAAGCAGACATTGCAGAGGATAGTGTTACCACCACTACAACCACAATTACAACCAGTCAGTGAAGTTTTTGCGGACAACATCTGTAGCACGCATACGACTCAACCACAAGTACAACTAGTCAGTCAAGTTAGATTCGTCATTTGCACTCAAAGGTGCGGTCATAGGATCATCTATTGTTGCTCTGGTGGTTTTGGCCCAACGTGGAAAGAAACGATCGGAGCAGCGTAATTCTGCTTTGGTGACCTTAGCCCAACGTGGAAAGAGGCCGCCGAAGCAGACATTGCAGAGGATAGTGCTACCGCCACAAATACTACAATTCCAACTAGTCACAGTCAACTTAGATTGGTCATTTACATTTGTTTCGTGCAGCTATGGCGGTGCAAAAACTTGCTAATGGTTGGCGCGCCCGCCGCAAGAAGGACGGCAAGACGTTCAACGGACCGCTGCGCGCGACTGAAGTGGCCGCAAACGAAGATGCGCGGCAAATGGAGGAAGCAGCAGCTGTCTCCAGTGAACGCTTGCAAGAAGTTTTTGATAGACTATCGGGCTCGCTTTCTGCCCTGGCCGTGACCTCTGTACCGGCCGTGACCCAAAATGGTTCCAATTGGCGTGCTCGTGTGAAAGTCAGCCGAGCAACTGTCAATGGTCCGACACGGCAGTCCAAAGCAGCTGCCGAAGAGAATGCGCGCTTGCTTCAGCAAGCGCAGCAAATATCTAGCGCTGAGCTGCAGAAAGTCGCCGATCGTTTGCAGAAGGAAGTTGCTGACGTGCGTTCTGTGGCAACTGTTACTAAACATGGTGCAGGGTGGCGCGCTCGTGTGCAGGGTGCCCATCAAGTGTATGGTCCTACTAGGCAGTCTAAGGCTGCTGCAGACGTCGATGCCAGTCAATTTCAGGCTGCGCTGCAGCTCTCTGCCAAAGAGTTACAGTCTGTTGCTCAGCGGCTGCTGCAGGAGGCTGCTGATGTAGTCGTAAGGAGTAGCCGAGAAGCTCGGTTTGACGAAGTCATTTTGGCTGAGATCCGTGATGCTTTGGGCTTACAGCGACCGCAGAAGCGAGCCAGACTGCGTGCGAAAAATGTCGCCTATGATATCGACCCTGAGGTGGCCTCGAAGAGTGTGCACCTTTTGGTCTCTACTTTTCAGGATGTGGAAGCATAGCACCGCGCAGCCAAGGTGCGTGGATGGTGGAATTGGGCTTTCACACTAGACTGGATTATGGCTCTCGGCCCGCATGGACAAGTGGCTTGGAGCGTGGCACGACGCATGCTGGCTTGAAGAATTTAGGGAATAGCTGCTGGCTCAATGCCGTGCTGCAATGTTTTCGGTGGACTCGCCCGCTGTACAATGCTTTCACTGCTCGGTTGATGGAATGCGAAGAATCGATTCTGGGATCGCTGGTCGCAGATGTTTTAGCGAAGCTTGCAAGCAACGACTGGGATTACGTTGCACCATTTGCTTTGCTCAATCAACTGTATGCAACCTATCAAGGAAGATTTCGACCTGGTGAGAGCGCAGATGCAGCAGAAGCTTGTCGCTTGTTGTTAGACCGGTGTGTCTACGGCAGTGATATTGTACATTTACTGCCTACATCCATTGCAATGGCTCGGCGCGGCAAAACGCTCACGGAGCTGACGCGTGAGCATTTTGCTGCATGCCGGTCGAGCAGTGATGTTCTCATTTTGGAAGTGGCGCCCGTCGATGGCGGCCGGATGAATTGGTCGCAGTTATTGGTGGCACCGCCCTCTGGTGAGGCGCCTGCCACGAAACGGTGTGGTTCATTTTTGCGCTGATAATGTTTATAAGTTTGTTTGTGTCTGTCTCATGACCGCTGCAGGTTAAGCTGTTGCGTTGTGCTTCCGTCAGGGCAACAACTACCTCTACACAGTTTCCGGCTTTGTGGCGCATGTATCTGGAGATCATTTTGTGGCATATGTTCGCGCGCAGAATCAATGGTTATTATGCAATGATGCAACGGTCAGCATCGTCTCTGTTCTGGGGCCTGTTTGGCCTTGTCTGATTGTTTTGGAGAGATTACGCCGGCAGCAGCTGGCGCGGCCTGCGCGCCAGGCGCCGCCTGCGGGCAGCGACTGCCTCTGTCGCTTGCCTCGGTTGTTGCAGGAAACTGTGGCGCCTGTGCCTGATGCTCCTGTGGAGCGTGTGGTGGGAGCGCCTCCTGGGACTGCGAGGACTGCTGGCTCGCGCCTTGGCTGTTTTGCGGCGACACTGCAACGCAAGCGTCGTGCAGACACTCGCGCTCGCGCAGGTCAGCTTGGATGGGAATGTTAAGTTGTTAATTTCATAGCATTGAGGATGATTGGATTTGTGACTTTAATCATTTTGATTGTAGTAACTATCGTACTTCGTGATCCCATAGAAACTGCCTTGCAATTTACTCGCCCGGGCAGGCCGGAGACAACGGCGCGCAGGCCGAAGACGAGCGTTTGGATTTCTCGGGTCAAGGAATTTCAGGTTTATCATTTCATGGAATTCAGTATGACCGAAATGGGGAAATGATACGTTTCATTGACATTATCATCTTATGAGCAAAATGAGTAGCACCCGACATCATGCAATTGCTGGTCGGTCTATGGTAGTTCAAGGTCCCACAGAAACTGCCTTGGAATTTACTTGCCCGTGCAGGCCGGAGACAACAGCGCGCAGGCCGAAGACGAGCGTCTGGATTTCTCGGGTCAGGGAATTTCAGGTTCATCATTTCATGGAATAAAGTAAGATCGAAATTGGGAAATGATACGTTTCATTGACATGATCATCTTATAATTAGGAGCAAAATGAGTCGGACTCAACATCATGCAATTGCTTGTCGTTCTATCGTAGTTCAAGGTCCCATATAGAGCTGCCTTGGAATTTACTTGCCCGTGCAGGTCGGAGACAACAGCGCGCAGGCCGAAGACGAGCGTCTGGATTTCTCGGGTCAGGGAATTTCAGGTTCATCATTTCATGGAATTCAGTATGACCGAAATGGGGAAATGATACGTTTCATTGACATGATCATCTTATGAGCAAAATGAGTAGCACACGACATCATGCAATTGTTTGTCGGTCTATGGTAGTTCAAGGTCCCATAGAAGCTGCCTTGGAATTTACTTGCCCGTGCAGGTCAGAAACAACAGCGCGCAGGCCGAAGACGAGCGTCTGGATTTCTCGGGTCAGGGAATTTCAGGTTCATCATTTCATGGAATAAAGTAAGATCGAAATTGGGAAATGACATGTTTCATTGACATGATATAATTAGGAGCAAAATGAGTCGGACTCAACATCATGCAATTGCTTGTCGTTCTATCGTAGTTCAAGGTCCTATAGAAACTGCCTTGGAAGTTACTCGCCCGTGCAGGCCGGAGACAACAGCGCGGAAGACACGCGGAGAAGGGCAACCGTGCAGGTCGTGCCCGAGAGAGCCGTGCAAGGCAGTCCAAAGCTTTTGGTGGCAATGGATCTTCCAATATGACAGGTTCACGAGATGACAAATGGGCTGACGAGGACAATCCGTTCCTCAGATTCAAAGAGGATCATGCACTGCACCGCACACGGGACACTGAAGTGTTGCGGGTCTGGCCGATGGAGGCAGTGGTCATGCCTCGTCAACCATGTCATCTTTGCGACGCTGGCTTTGAGGATCGTGCGAGTCTACTGGAACACATTGCCAAAGAGCATGGTGGTTTGCAGAAATATCGGAATGCGATGCTGTGTCTGCAATCGTTCTGTCCGCATGTTGTGGCTGGCAGCGAAGTACGATACTATGTCAGCAACTACAGCACCTTTCTCCGACACGCCAGCATGGATTGGGAAGGGCCTTGCTTGACCGAGCTCCGCGGCGGCCGTGGGTGCGCATTTTGCGCCAGATGGTTTTGGTTGGAAGAGATGTGGGCTGTGCACCTGGCAGGCGAGCAATGCTTCATGCATGAAATCACCTGCAGTTTGGACGCTCTTGTCTGTGGATCGATACCATCAGCGCTGGCCGAAGATCCCTTTGACAGCTGCAAGCCTCTGGCATCCAAGTGTGCGCAGCTGACGGTTCCGTGCAGTTGGCGTTGTTGCACAAACGCCGCGTGTCCGCAGCTGCGGCGCGCGGTGAGGAACCTGTCTATGTTTGCATCGATTGCCACCAAGCCTTCGCTCCCAAGAAGCCGCGGCTCTGCAAGTTTGCTCTCGCCAACGATCTCTGGCTTGGACGCATCGATCCATTGCTGTGGGAGGCCAACATGACGCACGAGATGTGCTTGGCACTCGCCCGCACCGTCGCCACAAAAGTGGTGCTGCGAGCCGGTGGTGCGCAAACGGCGCAGGCGGCCACCGAGCAGCAGTGGGACCACGTGCACCAACAGACTGGTTACGTGGGTTCCTCGGTGCTCTTCCACAATGGCGATGCCAAGCATGCGCTGCAGTCGCTGCCGCCAGAGAAATTGAACGATGCATTGGCCATTACGTTCTGCACGGATCTTCCTGTAGAAGATGTTGACCATGGCCGCGAAGCGGTCCGCAAGATCGTGCAGCTGCGTCTGCGGAAGGACCGATTTCTTCAGCAAGCTCAAGTTTTGATGGACACAAATGTTGTGTATGCTGCAGGAGCGGCCAAGATCGACAACGAACATTTGACGAAATGGCTTGGTGGCGAAGATGATGTCGTTCCTCCGGCTGTTCTTGATTGTGTTTTGACCGTGCCAGTTGGTCGTGATGGGCCTGGCAGCATGCGGCAAGAAGGCCCCGCCCAGGCCACTGCAGGCAACGTCGCTTGCAATCAAGATGAAGTGGTTTTTGCGACGGAGCCGGAAGTGAAGGACTTCAATGACGACGAGACGGACGTCTCCAGTCGTGTCGCGATCATGCTGCAGAAACTGGAAGAGTTGGAAGCGGCTGGTGCCCGTTCGGTTGCCGTCGAGATGGCGTCGTTGATGGAAGAAGATGCAGTGTTGCTGGATCATTTGGGCCGCAGGAGGATTCAGAAAATTTGTGATGAGATTCAAGAGACTTGCCGCAAGTTGTCCACTCAAGAAATGTGTCGGAAGTTGGAGGTGGAACTTCGTGATGCCGTCATGGGTAAGTCCCGTTGGCTATTGCCTGTGAGGAGAATACTGCAGCAGAGGGCCCGGAGACATATGAAGCGCAACACCTCATGGTTGCTCGTGACAAGAAACCGCTTAGTTTCTTTGACTGGAAGATTTGGAGCATGGCCAAACCTCGTCTCTGGCGGTATGGTGACGCTTCGAATTTGTTTGACCGCGAAGAAGCTTTGTCAACTGCAGAATGGACGGCATGCATGCTGCGACGAGAGGACACCGGCGGTTGAGTTGAAGAGTCTTTTTTTTGAAATTTGGTTGCGGGTGACTTTTGGAAATATTTTCGTGTTTTCTGTTGCCGTTTATTTTTTTTGAGTCTATTTGATCAGGAGATGGTGTATTCTCTGGACAGTGATCAGACTCCGTACGTGGCGCCTGTCAACAATCGATTTACACGAGATTGGGTCGCTTTCCACATGATGTCAACTATTTGTCGTCTGACAGATCAACGTAATGCTTCGTACAATTTTCTGAAGAATGGTGGTATGGCGTTCGCCCAGAACCTGAAAGAGTTGCGAGCATCAGATTTAGCACTTGCTGCCAGAGTGGTTGAACCAATGTGGGGTGACTCTCTTGAGGCGATGCAAGCCGCGTCTGCCAATGTTCTCGGTACAGACGGACATCGTAGACATTGTCGCCACGAAGGGTGGGCTTATATCAAAATGTTTAGTCCTCCGTTGATTTTTTTGACTCCGAACATCGCAGATACTCAGCATCCTTTACTGCTCGTCATCCAAGGAGAAACAGTGGATTTGGGTGCAGTGGCCGCTGACATGCCAGAGGATTTGCAAGATATGAGGCGTGTGCTTGATCCTGCACTGTGGCTAGATTCTGAAGAGCATTTGCCGCATGTTGGATTCACTGATTCTTTGGGTTACATGGCTTGGTATGAATGGAATGGCAAAGCTTATGAGGTTCGTTCTGATGCGCCGTCTACTTCCGTGTCCTGGTTGAATCGGAGAGATTGGGCGCCTGACTTTCGATCTGCATGGTTGACCGCTCATCAACAATTTATGGAGAAAGAGGGCGAGCCTGTCACCAGCGACGCACAAGATGAGGACGCACCAATGCCGCCAGCAGAAGATGGACAGCAAGATGCGCACATGGCAAACGCGGAGGAGACAGATGATTCCACTGCTGAACTCACGCGAGCCATCCGCTGTGGCATCAGCGAAGCATTCTGTGATGGCATCAACAGCGGCTTCTACATCAACAGCTATACCACCAAGCCTGGACCTGGTTTAGCTGGTATGTTGGAGGAGCTCCAAAAAGGTCTGCAGAAAGTTGTATATGGTTTTGGAACTTTCTCTTTTCCCGAGAAGATGTTTTGTCCTTTCTTGGTTTTATGTTGCTGTTGCTGTTGTTGGTGTTGCTGTTGTTGCCTTTAGGTTGGAACGTTGACTCAATGTGAGAAGACGTCTTCTTGTTGCTTTTGCAGTTGTTGTTGAAGTTATGTTTGTAAAGCGGGGCAGGTTGGAACGTTGACTCAATGTGAGAAGACGTCTACTAGACATCATCCATTCTACATATATTTCAGTACTTATATATATAATATATATTATATATTATATATATATTGTTGTTGTAGTTTAGGTTTGTAATGCGGGCGAAGGTTGGAACGTTGACTCAATGTGAGAAGACGTCTTCTTGTTGCTGTTGCTGTTGTTCTTGGAGTTTATGTCTGTAATGCGGGCCATGTTGGAACGTTGACTCAATGCGAGAAGACGTCTACCACACATCATCCATTATATATATGTGTTGATATATGTATGTCCGAAGACGTCTTCTTGTTGTGAACTGTTGTTGTTGCGCAGGCATTGAGCGATTGGAGAATGAACGTCAGGAACGCGAACAAGACCGTGAGAAGCAGGCAGAAGCTGCGCGGGCGGCAGGCGAGCATGTTGCAGGAAGACGTGGTGTACTTTTTGCCGAAACACTGAAGACATTGTCTCGCCTGTCGTCTTCCTATCGCCGATGTCATTGGAAAAGGGAGTGAACTCATCTTCCCTTTGTTGTTTCAGCACATGACCTTTGCGTCGCATCGCACCTGGAAGCTATATGTGAAAAAGGCCATTTTTTTGCTGTGGAAGCTTGGAGGCAGCAGTATGGCGAGAGCGTTTTGCAACCGAAGGAGAATCTGGATGTTGCTTCTGATCCAGTGGTGTTTCGTCGCGATGGCCTTGATCCAGTGACTTTGGTTGGTTGGAAGAAGGTGGCACGCGTAGATCAAGAAACTGGTGACACTGTCTATGTCTATGTTGGTCCTCATGGGCAAAATTGTGCTGATTTGGATGAAGCATTTGCTGTGTACGACTCATCGGTTGATTTGGAAAGAGGTGGTCCAGGGAAAAAAGCCCAACAAAAGTTGACGTTCATAGAGGAACTGTTGAAGATTCACCAGGTGACAGAAACCGTGGCACGAGACGAGTGACGAGACTGAATCAGGTGAAGCCACGAACTTGAGAGCTCTGCAAGCTACTGGAGAAGACGTCGCTGTGCTTGAGGGATCATCTTTGTTGAAGTCATCGAGGCCGTTGGCAGTGACGACAAGCAGTCTAGAGGATTATCTGTTTCGTGGATCGCATCCTTTGCTTGCAGGATTGAGCTGGTCAACGTACGGTATGTGGGTCTACCGCATCGAGCTGCCACCGCGCGCAGAGCGGTCTGTTCGAGCAGCCGTGCCTCGCTACGTTGATGTTTACTTCGACCCAGCCTACAAGTTGTACCAGACTCATGCCCAACGCATCAGTACTGAGCCTCGTGTTCCTATGTTTGAAGGCTTCACAATGCCTCCGTTGACTTTGGACTCTGAGCGCAACGCTATGTACAAACAGGTGCAATGTCGTCCCACCGCAATCCTTGCCGACGAGAACGCCGAGCAGGATGCGGAGACATTGGTGTTGGAAGCTTTCAAGCATTATTCCACACTAAAAAGGCGCGTCCCTGGAGAGGATTTGTCGGAAACTGCTGCAGTTGCGTTCACCCGATCGTTGCTTGAATGGCAGGATGACATGAAACGAGAAGCAACGATCGCCAGATACCGCTTTGCTGCCCGTCAACAATATCCGTCTTTATGGGAGACAGCTGAAATGGTTGCTTTGCTGGAAGAGAAGTTGAGTTTGGCGACAGGCACTACAGTGACAACTCCAGACACAGACCCTGATCGGTTGAAGCCGCGTTGCACTGCAGCACAATATTCGTCTATGTTGGCGGAAAGTCGCATTGCGCACCTGGAGGGATTGGCGCGAGCCAGGCAGCAGAAACCGAAGAGGCGCCGAGACACTGATGCTCGGCTCTATGAAGAGTACGTGAAGATCACCACTGCTGGAGAGAAGGACGACGATGAGGCTGCCGACAATCCAGAGGAAGAGATGGAAGTCAGTGTTGCAACAAAGCCATCGGAAGTCTTTCAACCAATCGTGTTCCAAGCAAACGCAGAAGAGCAGAAGAAGCTGTTACTTTTCGAATGTCAAGGTCGACACAATCAGTACACAAAAGATTTTCTGGAGGAGGCATGGATCAAGAATGATTTGTTCGAAGCGGCCGCCAAGTGGAAGAGCTGCAGCAAACACGACCTGCACGCCGTGTTTCATGCGTTGAACAGCTTGTCTCCAGCTGCTTGGTATGTGTTCACAAAGAACTTTTGCTTATATAATGTTTGTTTGTAGGTTGAAACTGTTATTGAAATTATCAGTTGCTGGCCGTCAGAACATTGCTGATCAGGACCAGAGAGCAGACGTCTTGGATGGACCGCGTGCCGGAGCAGTCGCAGAAGAGGAAGCAGCGCCCATGGACACGGGCGAAGACGACCGCCACGTCTTTCTGAAGAAGTGTTTACCTCGACTGCCTGCTGATTGTGTTCGCTTCAGCCAACAACGGGTCTACAGCAAGCCTTCTGACTTGGTCAAAGCTATGGTTCAAGCATTGCCTGCCAACAGGCGCTTGAACGAGGACCAGGAAATTTTCATGATGCGCTTTGCCGAGGTGCTCGACATTGTTTATGAGCAAGAAGCCGCGGAGCAGCCGCCAGACAAGCGGCATGTCTACCACATGCTCCTTCTGGGTCAAGGCGGCTCTGGCAAGACGCACATCGTGCAGAATATCATTTTCCAGTGGTCCATTTCATTTGGCCAGCAGATAATGAGGCAGAGACCCTGATGGTTGTGGCCGCGAAGAATGCGCAGGCCAAAAACATCTCCACAGAGCAGGTGCGGGCAAGGACATTGCACGGAGCCGCGCTGCTCGGAGTCCAGTCCCTGACCAACAGCAACATGGCGGCCGGCTCCAAAGAAAACGCGCTTCAAAAACTGTGGGGCTCGGTTCGCGTGTTGGTCGTGCAGGAGATCAGCATGGTATCTGCTCTGTTGTACAACATGTTGGATTATCGAGCCATGCTGGGTCGTCGTGTCGTTTTCAAAGTGGACCGACATACCTACACAAAAACTGGTTGTGCTTTTGGCCGCGTGCCGATTGTTTTGCACCTTGGTGATTTCTTTCAGCTTCGTCCTACTGCGCAGTTATCGTTGCTGGACGACTTGGAAGCGAAAGACGACGATGGGAATTATATCTATCAGGACGTGCCAGCAGAGGTGCAGCACGCACAGCAACTTTTTGGCTCGATTCCAGATGTCTTTGAGCTCCGTGGCACAATGCGATTCAAGCCTGGTGACCCTTTGATTGACATTTTGCAGCACATGCGGTCTGGCAAACGCTTTCCCGATGCGTTGTGGGAAAGGCTGCAGGAAAGGTTTGCAGTAGATGTTTCTCCACGGTGTACAAGATGCACGGTTCGACGAGGCCAAGTTTCGCGAAGGATATGGCATGTCGATTTATTGGGCGTCTCTGGGTCGCATGATATGCCGCAGAGCGCTCATGGATGCTGTCCGCCTGGCACATCCATTAGTCTTGCTCCAGGCAGCTGATGTGTGCACTGACCTGGACAAGGAGACTGCTTTCCGCTTCTTGAACCGTCCGAATCCCTACGGCACTGGTCATATGCATGGAATCTTTCCCTGTCATGTCGGCATGCAGGTGCGACTTATCGCGAAGTTGGATGCTGACAAAGGAATGATTCAAGACACTGTTGGAACCATCATGGGTTTTGAGTTTCACAGCCAAGATCGCCGACGCTATTCTGTCTGCGCTGGTGGAGATCTGTTTTCGCCGCAGTATTTGCCGTCGGGCATTTGGCTGTCCATTGATGGTTTTCAGGGATGTTCTAACTGGATGAATTTGATGGACTTATGCCGGCAACATGTCCCAGATGAGGCAACGGCCGAGAAGTTGGCTCGCAGCTTTTGGTTTTTGCCTGCGGAAGAAATTGTTGTGAAATTCTCCAGCACGCAGAATTACCAGGTGCGCCGCTGTGGATTCAGGATGACGCATGCCAACTTCTTTACAAGCACCGGGTCGCAGGGTCTGACTTTGCGGAAAGGCACAGTAGTTGATTGTGCGCGTTTGCCAGAGATGGACGACAACAATTGGTGGCTGCATCTTTATGTCATGTTCAGCCGCGTAACGTCTTTGGATGATTTATTATTGCTACGTCCACCGCCACGGGATGTTCTCGAACGTGGACCACCAACAGCGATCGCGGAGAAGGTTGCTGCATTTCAGAAGCGCGCAGAAGAATGTCGACAAGGGTCACTGTCTAGGTGTCAACCTCGCGCTGAACCATAGCTTCTGGTAGGTAGCTTCCTTGCTGCTTCATGTCATGGGATGGCACACTGTCAACAGCTGTCGTGGGCGCATTGATGCAATGTGCGAAGATGATGCCTGCGGTAGCGAAGTTTGTGTTAACAGCTTGTGTGGGCACATTGATGCGCTGTGCAAAGATGATGCCTGTTGAAGAGACTTAATCAAGTGCGACAGTTGTTACGAGAAGGAAGTGTGTCATCCGTCCGATGAATTGAGGCAAGGTAGTTTCCATTGTTTGTAATTTGCTCTACTGCCTTATGATGCGATCTAGGCAGATGCCGCGAGAGCAATCTGCGTGTCGTCTGCAGCTTCATGTCATGGGATGGCACACTGTCAACAGCTGTCGTGGGCGCATTGATGCAATGTGCGAAGATGATGCCTGCGGTAGTGAAGTTTGTGTTAACAGCTTGTGGGCACATTGAAGCACTGTGCGAAGATGATGCCTGCTGAAGAAAGTTTATGTGAGTGCGACAGTCGTTACGAGAATGAAGTGTGTCATCCGATGAATTGAGGCAAGGTAACTTGCATTATTTGTAATTTGCTCTACTGCCTTATGATGCGATCTAGGCAGATGCCGCGAGAGCAATTTGCGTGTCGTCTGTAGCTTCATGTCATGGGATGGCACACTGTCAACAGCTGTCGTGGGCGCATTGATACAATGTGCGAGGATGATGCCTGCGGTAGGGAAGTTTGTGTTAACAGCTTGTGTGGGCACATTGAAGCACTGTGCGAAGATGATGCCTGCTGAAGAAAGTTTATGTGAGTGCGACAGTTGCTACGAGAAGGAAATGTGTCATCCGATGAATCATAGCGGCAAAACTTCGAAAGGTGCAGCTGTGTTGTATTAGTAACTTGTGCTGTTTGTTTTTCATGCGCTTGTCACTGCCGGTGCCGTGTGTCACTAGTTGACAAGCCAAGATGAAAACAAGCGTTGTAGGCTAGGTTTGCATGGCGATAGACATCTGCCAGGTGGTCAGAAGAAGATGCTGCCTTATGTGAGCACCCCGAGGCTCCGAAAGTCGACTGATGCCTGTCTGACATGTGGCACAAGTCAAAATTCTGTCCGTTTGTTGCAGGCGAAGAAGCGTCATGAGAAGACGTCGTGAGAGCAGGCCACGGGATAAGGATTGTTTCTGTGATTGTGATTGTACATATCATGAAATGAGATCACGCACTGGGCAAAGAACTGTTTGACGCCGTAACCAGAATGGTTGTGCGTTTCTGAGTATGATGCAACAAGTGGTTGTAACAAGCTAACATGTAATATAAATTGGGAAGCATCGGTATCATTGCGGAACGAAGAAAGAAAAGATTGGTTGCTGCTTTCATAGCTGTAACAAAAAAATATGCATGAAGTCTCTGTGTGTTTGGTACTTGCTCAGGTGCCTGTCCAGTCAGCTTCTTGGACAGAGGACAGGTGTGTGTCGTATGGCCCGACACTGAAGCAATAATGAGCAAGAGCTTTGATCCAATGTGGGAAGAAGCGTATGCAGATGCATCTCGAACCGACACTGATTCAAATGCTTCTGATGCCAGCAAGATTTGGGCTCTCCTTGCTTTGTGTTTGTGTTGTTTTGTGATCAGACAGTGGTCCCGTGGGCATGGCAGAAGGCATTTACACACCGGCTGTGACGCAGTGCTTCTTGGTCCTTCTGCAGAGGCTGTGATCTCATGCACACACACTGCAGTTGCATTTGTCATGAGGCATCGAGGTGAATAGCTTGTTTCGAGTCTTTCATAGTTTGGCCTGTTGTTGGTAGGCGCTGCACGTGCCAATGGGTGCTCGACGTGGCCGCCACCTACAGCCAGAGGCAGGTGATCATTTTTCATTGAGAGGATCGGTGGCTGGCGCGCGAGAGATATGGATACTACGATGACGGACTGAGGCAGGGGGCCTTGTAAGTAGGTTGTGGCTGGTCTGTTTGACCTGACGCAGCACAATCTGTCGGAAAAAGGATGTAGCTAAGTCGGTATTGCATAGCGTAGTGCCTTAGCATTGGTTTGGCGCAATGTGCAAAGAACTATGCTCATTGACCTTGCAGTAATGTGACAAGGTGTCTATGCTCTAACGGCATTAACTTTGGCGTCCTCGCAACAAAAAAAAGGTCCGCGGTGAAAAGGTCCGCGGTGTGGATTTTGCCGCACTGTGGGAAGAAATGCTACAGGCCTTGTCAAGATTTGATCACAGTGAAAATGTGGCATTCGTGCGGCAAACTGAATTGTATTTTGCACATGTTGCTTTGACAACCAGCTCCATATACGTCCTCTGTCCTTTTGCGGCCAGGTACTTTTCCGCTCTTGCATCGTCATCGGGCCTGTGACCTTAGGGCAGGCGGCGGCTTTCTTCATAGTTCACCGGTTGGAGTCGTCCACAAACTCTCCTAGATTTATTCCGTGACAGCTGGAAGTGACATGCTTTGACATTGGTTTGGCGCAATGGTTTGGCGCAATGTGCGAAGAACCATGCTCATTGACATTGCAGTAATGTGACCAGGTGTCAATGCTCTAACGAGATTAACATTGGCGTGCTCGCAACGAAAAAAAAGTCGGCGGGGATGCCGCATGCCAGTATCTACATTGACCTCCTTTCATGTTTTGTAACGTTTTGTGTTAGAGCAATGACCATTTCGTTGGGGTGTTGTCACAGGAGTAAGTGCCATGCTTTGTTGTTTGTACATGCGCACTGTTCTTTTGCAGCTATGAGTTCTTCGGCACGTGGCAAAAGATATCGTGACCACACCAAGGTTTCAAAACCGTCACTTGCTTTCGTTGAAGTCTGTGCGCAAGCTTTCTTATCTGCTGTTTTGGCTGCCGGCATTGTTGATTCAATGTGGAAAGACATGCCAAGCAGATGACACAGTGATCCGGAATGGCTTGGCGCAACGTGCAAAGAGCCCAATCTCAGTCACACTGCGTGCGGTTAACATATTTGGGAAAAGACTGCGCAGGTAGGGTCATAAGATGAAGAAACTGTGACTGTCGCAAGAAGATGCTGCCTGATGTCAGCATTCAAAGGCTTCGCATTGTTGATTGATGTTTGTTCGCAGACGAGGGAATGTACCACAAACTGTGATATATTGCAGACGAAAGTTGATTGATGCCTGTCTGACATATGATTTAAACTGTCTGTGTCTGGTCTGTGTTTGAAATGACATATTGCAAACTTCTGTCCGTTTGCTGCAGGCGGAGGTACCTATTCGATTGCTTGCATGGACAGAGAGAAGCGTGTGTGGCACGGCGGCCCAGTGAAGTTTTTGGATCGGAAGCTTTGGAAGATTCACGCTTAAATGTTAGTAATTGGCTTTGGCTTTATACGTGTTCTGCACTTTTGCGGCCAGGTACGTCTCCTCTATGTCGTCATCGTCGGATTCGTGGCTGGCCATCGCTTTGATAGCAGAGCCTGGTGGAACTCGAAGAAAGCGGAGCAACTTACTCACAAACAACTTACCCTACATACATACATACATACATACATACATACATACATACATACATACATACATACATACATACATAACATTACATAACATCACATTACATTACATTACATTACAATACAATACAATACAATACTATACAATACAATACAATACAATACATACATACATTACTATCTTTTCACACACCTTCTTGCTTTGTCACACACCCTCTTTCACATTCCACTTTGTCACACACAACTGTTTTAACTTCTCGATCCTTCACCACATCCTTTGTCTTTCCTTCCTTCCCCGTCCCCGCTACAACCTTTGAAGCTCATTATTGGAAGAAGTTGACTTGTGGGGTTATCCGGTCCTTTAATTTTTTAACCTGCGATGCTTTCACCTGTTCTTTGCATTCTTCCACAAGAAACAATGTTGCAGATTGAAACTGGATGACAGCGTGACCCGAAAGAAAGCTGGATGGAGGAGTCGCGCAGAAGCTTTTACACATACAGGGGCTTTTACACAGAGAAGTCTTTACACAAAGGAGCTTTTTACACACAGAAGGTTTTACACAGAGAAGGCTTTACTCTAAGGAGCTTTTGCACACAAGCGTCTAGGAGCCTTTACACACAGAAGCTGTTACACAAAGAAGGCTTTACACAGAGGGCTTTTTACACACAGACGCGTCTGCACACAGAAGCTTTTACACAGAGAAGCTTCACACAGAGGAGCTTTTACACACAAAAACATTTACACACAGCAAGCTTTTACACACACAGGGGCTTTTACACAGAGAAATCCTTACACAAAGGAGCTTTTTACACACAGAAGGTTTTACACAGAGCAGTCTTTACTCTAAGGAGCTTTTGCACACAAACATCTAGGAGCTTTTTCACACAGAACTTTTTACACGAAGAATACCTGACAGAGAGACTTTTTACACACAGACGCGTTTGCATAGAAGCTTTTACACAGAGAAGCCTTTACACAGAGGAGCTTTTACACACAAAAGCATTTGCACACAGCAAGCTTTTACACACACAGGGGCTTTTACACAGAGAAGCCTTTACACAAAGGAGCTTTTTACACACAGGAGGTTTTACACAGAGAAGTCTTTACTCTAAGGAGCTTTTGCACACAAACGTCTAGGAGCCTTTACACACAGAAGCCGTTACACAAAGAAGTCTTTACACAGAGGGCTTTTTACACACAGACGCGTTTGCACACAGAAGCTTTTACACAGAGAAGCCTTCACACAGAGGAGCTTTTACACACAAAAGCATTTACACACAGCAAGCTTTTACACACACAGGGGCTTTTACACAGAGAAGTCCTTACACAAAGGAGCTTTTTACACACAGAAGGTTTTACACAGAGAAGTCTTTACTCTAAGGAGCTTTTGCACACAAACGTCTAGGAGCTTTTTCACACAGAACTTTTTACACGAAGAAGGCCTGACAGAGAGAGTTTTTACACACAGACGCGTTTGCACACAGAAGCTTTTACACAGAGAAGCCTTTACACAGAGGAGCTTTTACACACAAAAGCATTTACACACACAGGGGCTTTTACACAGAGAAGTCTTTACACAAAGGAGCTTTTTACACACAGAAGGTTTTACACAGAGAAGGCTTTACTCTAAGGAGCTTTTGCACACAAACGTCTAGGAGCCTTTACACACAGAAGCTGTTACACAAAGAAGTCTTTACACAGATATATAGCTTTCACACACAGCCGCGTTTACACACAGAAGCTTTTACACAGAGAAGCCTTTACACTTTACACAGAGAGTTTTTACACACGGAAGCTTTTACACACAGTCAGTGAAATCTTTACACAGACGTTTCACACAGAGAAGCTTTCACACACAGAAGCTTTTACACAAAGAAATCTTTACACAAAGTGGTTTTTACACACAGAAACTTTTACACACAAAAGCTTTTACACAGAGAAGTCTTTGCACAGAGGCGCCTTTACACGAAAACCCTTGGCAGCAGTTCTTCGGGAAAAACCCTTGGCAGGAGCTTTCGGGAACTCACTTGCTCCCCAAAAAAGCCGTCTATTTCCAACAAAGTTCCTATTCCATGAACTTTTTTCAAAAAACATAAGGAATATATTTCTGAAGCAGGTCCCCATCCAAAAGCTTTCAAGCCCACACTGCGATGAAATGGAGGGTCGAGAAATCCGGCGGAGCCGACGAGGGGCGTCAGCCCTTAAATTCGGCTCCGCCGGCTCCCCACGAGTGGCTTGCCCTACGAGCGTCCCAGAGCGACTAGAGCTCTAAGGTGAGGCGCGCCCCAAGCCGCCGACCCTCCGACGCCGGGCCCCGAAAAACACCAAAAATCCTTCAGGAGGGTGGGGGAGAGCTTTTTGGCTGGAATCCGGGTCGCTCATAAGCGTCTCCAAGACCATTTTCCCACCCCCCCCCGTTTTGAGGGTACCTAAAATTGGAAAAAAGCGTCGTTTTGACACATTTTTCGGACAATTTTCAGCTTTTCGAAATTGACAAAATGCTGTAAATTACAGCATTTTTGCGTTTTAACGTCTTTTGCGGGAGCAATGCAAAAACGCAGAAAATGCTGTAAATACCAATGGTTTTTAGACCAGAGATGCACAAAACACTGCAAATACCAGTGTTTTTGAAAGCAAAGCAAAAAAAACACTGTAAATTACAGCATTTTTGGCGGGTTGATCGCAAAAAATGTTGGTATTTACACGGTTTTTGCAATTTCAAGAAAACGTGGAAGGCACGAAACACTGTAAATAGCGGTGTTTTGGCCACTTTTGGACGCCAAAACGCTGGTATTTGCGCAGTTTTTTCCCCGTGGCGGTACCAAACCCCTGTAAATTACAGCATTTTCTTCCCTTTTTGAACCGATTTTTTGCCTTGATGAACGCAAAAAATGCTGGTATTTACGCGGTTTTCAAAAAATCGAAGATCGTGACGTGAACGAAACCCTGACAATAACATGGTTTTAGCCACTTTCGGGGACTATTCGGGGACTAAAACTGTGGTATTTACGCGGGTTCTTGCCAGCGCAAAATGCTGTAAATTACAGCACTTTGTGCGCTGTTTATGTTCAATTTTTAACCGCGCGACGCTTTCACATGTTCTTGGCCTTCTTCAACGAGAAACAATGTTGCAGAGCGATGCTTTCACATGTTCTTGGCATTCTTCAACAAGAAACGACGTTGGCATTCTTCAACAAGAAACAACAAGAAACGACGTTACAGATTGAAACTAAACAACAGTCTGGCCCGAAAGAAAGCTGGAGGGAGGAGACGAGAAGATAGGACACAAGAAAGTAAAATATGATGCTGGATGCTGCTGGTGGGGCGCATTTACACAGACGCGTTTACACACAGAAGCTTTTACGCACAGAAGCTTTTACACCCAGGGGCTTTTACACAGAGAAGTTTTTACACAGAGCGGCTCTTAGACACAGAAGCTTTTACACACAGAGGCTTTCACACAGAGAAGTCTTTATACCGACGGGCTTTTACACGCAGAAGCTTTTTGCACAGAGAGAAGTCTTTACACAGAGGAGCCGAAGCTTTTACACGGAGAAGTCTTTACACTGAGGAGATTTTGCACACAAACGCATTTACACAGAGGAGCTTTTACACACAGCAGCTTTTACACAGAGCAGCTTTTACACAGAGCTTTTACACACAGACGCGTTTGCACACAGAAGCTTTTACACAGAGAAGCCTTTACACAGAGGAGCTTTTACACAAAAGGGCGTTTTCTCACAGAAGCTGTTACACACAGACGCTGTTACGCAAAGAAGTCTTTACACAGAGAGCTTTAACACACAGGTGCGTTTACAGACAAAAACTTTTACACAAAGAAGTCTTTACAGAGAGAGCTTTTACACAGGGAAGCTTTCACACACAGAAGTTTTCACACAGAGAAGTCTTTACACAGACAAGCTTTTACACGCAGATGCTTTTACACCCAGAAGCTTTTAAACAGACAACTCTTTACACAGAGGCGTTTTTACACGAAGTGGAAAGTTGAAATTGGCAGCAATTCTTTGGGAATCTTTGGGAAAAACCTTCGCAGGAGCTTTCGGGAACACGCCTTCCCCGCTTTCTCACCCTGCGATGACATCGAGGTCAAGTAATCCGGCGGAGCCGACGATGAGCGTCAGCTCTAAAATCCGGCGACGCCGTTTGTCGTGGAAGCTAAGCATAGCTTTAGCTACCCGGGGGCGCGCGCCTGCCGCCGACCCTCCCCAAAAATCCTTTAGCTTGGTGGGGTTTTCACGTTTTTCGGGGTCTGGGGTGGACAAAAAGAGGGTGAAATTTGAAGATGCGTTTTGGAGGTCCTAAAATCGGGAAAAAGTGCCGTTTTGACACATTTTTCGGACGATTTTTCGCTTTTCGGAAGTCACAGAATGTTGTAAATTACAACATTTTTGCGTTTTAACGTCGTTGGCGGGAGCCATGCAAAAACGCAGAAAATGCTATAAATACCAATACTTTTTGGACCCAAGATGCACAAAACACTGCAAATACCAGTGTTTTTGAAAGCCAAGCAAAAAAACACTGTAAATTACAGCATTTTTGGCGGGTTGATCGCAAAAAATGCTGGTATTTACAATGTTTCTGCAATTTCAAGCGAACGTGGAAGGCACGAAACACTGTAAATAGCGGTGTTTTGGCAACTTTTGGACGCCGAAACGCTGGTATTTACGCAGTTTTTTGCTTGTGACGGGGCCACTCCCCTGTAAATTACAACATTTTTTGCACTTTTTGAACCGATTTTTTGTCTTGATGAATGCAAAAAACGCTGGTATTTACACGTTTTTAAAAAATCGAAGATCGTGATGTGAACGAAACTCTGTAAATAAGAGTGTTTTAGCCACTTTCGGGGACTAAAACTGTGGTATTTACACGGGTTCTTGCCATCTCACAGCGCAAAATGCTGTAAATTACAACACTTTGTGTGCATAGGCATAGGCCAACATAGCCTCAAGATGGGCCAACATAGCCCCAAGCTGGGCCGACATAGCCCCAAGATAGGCCGCCGACCCTCAGCATGTCATGTTCGCAAGTTCAGATGACATCCCCCTCTCTCTTTCCCTCCCCCGACCCCTACCGGCGTCGCCGGTGTGCGAAGCTCTACAATATAGCTGTAAAATCTTTTTTACGAGGTAATTTTGTTTCCTCAAATTTATCAAATGAATTCATATAGTCATATGGATAAACTCCTGTGTCAGTCAGTAAATCTAAATCAGTTTTGTTTTTGATGTATGGGTTTGATTTTGTATGATTGAAGTTGTGTTCTCAATCATTAATTTTATTGTTACCTTCATATTTATTCAATTTAACTAACCTATCAAGTGATGCTGATAGGAATGAAAAACGGTCCTTAAACTGTAATGTACCAAAAGAGAAGGTGATATTATTTTCAGTTTTGAATGATTACCTCAATCTGTTTGTTTTCATTCAGTTCTTTGTTCAATTCGTTAGCCTTTTTGATAATCAAATGACCGAAAGAAGACAGGCATTTTGAAAAACTTGTATGAATGATCCAGATTACACTTAACGTGCGCAGCGCCTCTATATTGTCCTGAAAAGTGGCAGTGGCCGCGGACTTTACCATCATCAGGTTTGAAGTTTTTATTACAAATTGAGCACCTTGTAGAATGTTTGAATTCTAGTTCTTGCTCGTAAGTAATGTCCATTGGTTTATGTTCCTTCATCCTTTCAAAAATGTTCTCTCATATTTTTGCTAATTGTTCAACAAATTTATCCATACAATCATCGCCCCTATATAGATATGGTGTGCTGATATTATCAATTGAATTTACCACATTCAACATATAAACGCAGGGCTTATGCTCCTGATATGTGCCCTTAATACCGTCGCGTGTAATGACTGTTAAGCATTCAAAATCACCGTAGATGACATAAGGGCATTTTAATTTAGTATTGTGTCTATTAAATTCAATGTAGTCGCCCTTGTTAGGTAATTTGATTTTTTGACCTTCAAAAACTTCACACCCATTTTCATAATGAGCATCAAGACCTCTCTCATGGGTGAATGGATGGCAACAATATTTACAATAATGCTGTTCTTTTGTATTGCTATTGCTTTGACAGTTCAATAATCTGCTTAAACGTTTAACTAATACATAGTGGCTTCTATCCTTTTCATCATAGATTTTCAGTAAGTCAATGTGATATTTAGCATCTCTAACTTTGGTGCTTCTTGTTTTTATGATTTTCTCTTCATTCAAAAGGTCATCAGGTTCATAAACATTTATTGAAATTAAACCGGTGTTGTTTGTTTCTAACCTGTCAATGTCCCTATTTCCAGCGGGGATATTGATATTATCCCAGTTGATAATATAATCCTTCAATTTATTGTGGTGGAATATTTCTTCAGGGTGATGCTTACTGATTTTGTCACAGACCACTGACTGAATACAATACTTTAAGCATTTATTATCCTCGTTTTTGATATTGATACAAGCCTTTTTCAGTTTAATAAATCTTGGTAAATCAATGTGTTTACCAGCCCTTGTAGGGTCATATTTGTGCTAGCGGGGTGAAAACCGGACCCTATTTTTACTGTTTTTTGTTGATGCACTTGCGAACCATTTTGATGTTATGGGGTGGGGTGGGGTGGGGTGGGCGGGTGTATTAACGTTCATGTAGACTCTAAGCAGAAACGACTGCGTTGATGTCAGGCACTGACAGTTGGCAACATATTACGTGATGGATTTTGTGTTGGCATAGATGTAATGTGATACGTCATGGGACTTGGGGTGGGGTGGGGTGGGGGGTGGGGGCATATTAACCTTCATGTAGAGTCTAAGCAGGAACGGATGCGTTTGTGGAAAAGATGTTAGATGTTACCTTATGGGACATGGCTGTAGTTAGGACAGATGTCACATGTTACGTTAAGTTCTGTGTGTTGGCCGAGTAAAGATGTTACACGTTACGTCATGGGATATGGCTGGGGTTAGGACAGATGTTACATGTTACGTGAAAATTCTTTGTGTTGGTCGAGTAAAGATGTTACATGTTACGTTACGTTCTTTGTGTTGACAGAGTAAAGATGTTACATGTTACGTCATGGGATATGTGAACAATTCTACCCTTGTTCCGGGTTACAATGCAGTCAGGTGCTCAAGTGTCAACGTTGTTAGCCTCAAGCCGACGACATGCGGTGGCAAGCGCTCGCTGCTTTACCTTGCAATGATTGGATCTTGAGCCAAACAAGTTGGCGTAAGTCGCAATACAGTTGACATGCATGAATATGTACATGACACTGTAAGCTACCGTGCAGTTCCCTTTGACACCCCCCATGCCCGAAGTTGTTTCAAATTTTGGGCACGAGAGAGGGAACAAAGAAAACAATCAATGCACGCTACATCTACCGCAAAAGAATTTGAAATCGTGGTTCACTCCTCACCTGTCCGTTGGACGCAGGGTCGGAGATCCCCATGCCATCTTTGTGGCAATCGCGTGGGTAGAAGTATCATGCTGTACAGAAATGGACCCACTTCAAACTACGCTAACTACACTGCGAATTGATGATGTTAGCCGTCCGTTGGACGCAACTAACACATCGCGTCTACGTGAGTAGCAAACCGGCAATCAGCAAATCTACTCTGTACAAAGAAAAGAAAAGTGAATTAGTTGATTGGGAATTGACTTGAGAAGTAATCTAAGATGACTGTACACTAGCCACGCTCAGAGTCCTCTCAAAAGTCATAGTTCTTCATCATCCGTAGCCAACGAAGATGATGTACGCCACATAGCCCCGTAGTGATCACTGGTCGGTTCTCTTCTTCTTAAACTGGGGCGCTTGTTGTGGTTTCTCGCTAGGCGGTGGTCTCGATGGTTTCGGTGCGGCCTTGGCAGGCATTGCTTTCTGTGGCAATTTCGCCTTTTGTGCCGGAGATGATGATGGGGCAGCATAGGAAGACGACGAAGCTTCGGAACCAGCCCCTTTTGCCGGAGGTGGCTTCGGCCCTGCCGCTTTGGGAACTTGTCCTTGACCTGATGCAGCAGTTCTTGACGCTTCTGCTGCTCGTTGAGCGCATTCATTGTCTGCAATGCTCCGAAACACGTCTTCCGTTATCTTCGGGTCAAGGTTTGGAGCCAAGGTCGATTTCCATGTCAATCTTCCACGTTGGGCCTCCTGCTCAGCGTATGACATCGAGTATGCCATCTTTGCCACAAACAGTTCAGGAAGAACAACTCCGCATTGTTGCGCAGCGATTAGAAGTTCTTCGCTGCGTTGTGTCTCGTGGAATGCAAGATACACTGTGAATGCAGGAATTTCTTGACATTCCGGAAAACCATGGTCACCTGACCTGAAGTAGGTGTAGTGCTCGGAAGATGGAAATGCGCCCTTGAGCAATCGTGACACGAAGTCACTAATCATCTTCCTCATTTCTCCTTTCTCCTCGTTAGTCCCTTTCATCTTGTTCATCGGGGTGAGGAACTTCATCCGGTCCGGAGTATATCCGGCGTGCACGAGGAACTCCAGCATCTTCTCGTACATCATGAGCGTGTTCACCACGTACTTCATCATATTCTTCGGCCTGCCGCCGAACAATCTTTCGCCATTCGACCATGACGTTGGTGCCGCCTTCAGATCGTACCACTCCATGAGCTGGTCATTTGTCGGCTGCCTTAACATCAGCGCATTCCCCTGAATAGGGGCAAATGCCATCGAGGTCCAATCGACCAAGCTTGTTGTTCACCATTTTGTTGTAGTAGTCATCTGGTGACATCATAACTCTTTGGTCGTAATAGTGTTTGTACATCTGCAGGATCTTGGAGATCACCGCGTTGTCAAACAGTTGGGCGGCAGCTTCAGACACGTCGATGTTGACGAGCCCCTTGACTGGCATTCTTTTGCAACCAGCATCCAAATTCAGGGCCCATGCGGGGAGTTGATTGGTTCTCTCCTCCGTCTCCCGGTCGACTTCCTCCTGTTGGACGTCTACCTCATCTTCTTGTTCATCGATCTCGATCTCGACGTCCTCGGATTCTTCTTCCTCGTTCATTTCTTCATCTTCTTCGCCATAGTCGACCTCTCCGGGATCAAAGTCAAACTGACTTCGTGTCTCAGCGTTCTCCTGAGCTTCATGGACGGTATCTTTGAACATCGATTCATTCGCCTTGCGAATCTCTTCATCGATCTGTTTCTTGGTGGCCTCGTCTTCGTCTTCTTCATCAACTGGATCATCAAGACGATATGGCCTGATGCCGTGGCTCTCTAGCGGGGTTCAACATCCCACGCAACTTGAGAATTTCATCGGCGTCTCGGTGAGACAGTGTGGGCAGAACCTACATCCAGCCTCGGTCACTGCCTTTCTTTCGAGGATGTAGTCCACCAACTTCAATCATTGCGCCTCGTATTGTTCCTTGCCCCCTTCGATGATTTGACGTTTCTCGAAGCGACTTAAGATGGTCATGACGTCCATCGTCTTGACGCACTGTTGAGCGATCCGAATCACCGACTCCTTCGTCGCGACTTTTCTGGATTTGACAGATCCGGTTCTGACGACTTGTTCTTCGCCCGATGGAACGATCAGGCGATGCCATCTGCAATTCGCATCTTGGATCCATCCTCCACGGATCTTTGAGAAAGGTACAATTTGATCGGTGACGACTTGGCCTGAGTCGGTAAGACGACCTCCAAAGTCCCTCATGAGAGTCTCGGTTGGGATGTAGAGGCACACATATCCTCCCAGGCGAGTATCCACGCTTTTGGTGACAGTCCAGGATCGTTGATCCCAAGGGACGTACGGGTTGCAAAACGTGAAAATCCTCGTGTTGCCATCCAAGCCGCCAGGGATCAGTCCCTCTTTCCAAATGCTCTTCAATCGATCCTTCATGGTGATGTGAAAACATACTGGAAGCAAGATCACGGTGTTCGGAGCGATCGGATGGGACAATAATGATGCTCTCAAAGTGACGTCATTGACCAGGCTGAGCTTGTGACCTGTTGGTGCTCTGACGGCCACCGCATACACAAGTAACCCTTCCTCTGGAATCTTTGTTTTGCGGTCGACACCATTTGCCCTGCATGTTTCACTGTTCCTGTCGATGTCCGGGTAGATGCCGAAGGCAAGGATTTGTTCACGGACACGTTGCCCATATCGAGCACAATGGAACATGACCATGAACAGGACGCTCATTCGATAGCCTGCCTCCTGTTTGTCCCATGCTCGTTTGTCGTAGCTCTTTCCTCTTGGGGCTAGGAACACATGTGGGGATCTTGACGAGTCCTGTTTCCAAACGTTCTCATACTTGAGGAGGTCGTCGATCGGAACCCAGCCTGCATCATCGCATTTGAGACCAAGATGGACCCTTTCCATAACTTTGCCCGCATGATGCCTGAGGACGCGATTCAGAGCGGTGCTCACGTCCTTCTCATAGGGTTCGAGTTCGTTTCTTTGTCCGAACCTGTAGTTGATGTCGATCTCGACTCCGTTGTAGAACTCGTAGTTGAAGAAGGAACCCCCTGTGCTTGGCACGATTTTGAGGAATCCATCTGCAGGGGCCTCGATTCTTTTGTACATGGGTTTGCGGAGGTTGGTGTCGGTGTACGCCGCCATGAAGTCTGGAACTTTCCAAACATCTCCGCCACCACGAATAATTGCGTCACGAATGACGTCATCGAGTTCACTCCTGGTTCGTGGTCCTTCTTCGGTGATGTTCCTACCACTAATGCAGAACTTTCCTGCTTCGTCATCGCCCACTTCGGACATGTATAGGACGGTGTCATACCAATGGTATTCACCAGTGCGGGCTTCAGCTGGTTCTTCTTCAGTGGTTTGTTGTCCAGCTTCCTCAGCACTCCCTTTCCATTCGCCACCCTCGGCCTCCATGTCCACATCCGATCCTGAGCTTTCGTCTTCCAATGACGTCCGAATCCCTTTTAGCACTTTGTTGATGTCAGGTTTCTTTGGATCAGTGCAATCGGCATGGTCATGCTTCGTACTTCCACAGAAGATGCAAACATTCACGGACTCGGAGACGGCAAAGAGGTTTCCCAGCGCATCCAAGAGCTGCTGTTTTCCAGATCTTTCGGATTCTCTGGCGGCATCGGCAAAGTCATCTTGAGGCTCTTCTGCATCTGCCTCTCCAGGGTGGGTCGTGGACCCCAGTCCCGGTTGAGCTTCCGCATCATCACCCATGTCGACGTCATCACCTGAGATGCCTTTCTTCTTGTGGAACTCTTGGATCACGAAAGCGGCTTCGAGGTCTGTCATACAGTTGAAGTCACGCAAGCTTTCGTAGTCTGGGATGCCGTTGAGGATCCTTAGGACTTCTTCTGCCTCGGCTGGCTGAAGGGTGCAATCAAATGACCCGCGCCTCTTGTCGTTGATTGTTGAAGTGGTTCTTGAGACCGATCCACAACCTCTGAGAGCCTTCTCCAATCCATTGAGGAAGTCAGCAGGGTCAGTGTTGACATCGAAAACATCGACTAGGCCCTTTGTCATGTTGGCGACGTCAAGAACGCCCAGCCAAAACTCGATGATGTCTCCCACCTTCTCCGCGGATGCCCTCGTGTGAGCAAATATTTCGTTCCGATCACAGTTTGCGAATGCAACCTTCAAACGAGCTGCTAGCATCAACACAGACTTTCTGGCACCAAGAGTTGGTGCAGACTTCTTGTAATGGTCCTGTGTATTTGCAGAGCAATTGATGCAAGTTGCAGGTCGGCTCTGGTTCATCTCGATCTCGTCCATGGTTTGTGCTCTTCGGCAGCTGTCACACAAAAAATCCATGCTATCGCTGAATACAGGGAACCAATAGCAAGTAGATATTGGTGACGGTTCCAACTCATGGATCGGTACCATCGGTTCGACCCATTGGGCCTTGTACCGCTTGTCCTTGTTAAACCTGGTTGTTGGTGCGCCATCTGGTGGACCCTTTTGGAAGACCGTCGCATCTGCAGCAGCATAGTCCTCGGGAGTCATTTCTCCACTGGCGATCTTGAAGACGTGAGTAGGCCCAGTGACTTCCCTCAAGAGTGCAGGATCAATGCCAGACTGGTCAGGTTTATATGCACCCTCGTTGAGGGTTGACACATATTCCCGGTTTGTCGCACACATCAAAAACACTCTCTGCCTGAACAGGTTCTTCTCGATGACTGACCAAATCGCGGTCTTTCCAAGAGACCCTTTTCTGGTGGTGTTCAGGATTGGAAATTGCTTCCCAAATTGGGAATACATTGACCTCCACATTCGTTGATCAGTGGTCACCATCACTCCCTGAGCCTTCAATCGTTCGGTCATCTCCACGGCAGTCCTGGAAGTGATGGAGTCAATGCAATTGAACATGGAGTCGTTGTTGATTGCAATAATCACTGGCCTTGAGATGAGTTGATCAAGGTCCAGCACCGCTTTGATAAACTGTGTCATGAAGGTGTTCTCCAACATAACATAGTGAGGTGGACGCTTTGCGTGCAGAAACTGCAACGATAACCAGATGTGGACTGTGATGTTGCCCTCATCGGCGACCTGGCTGAGATATTCAGTGACATGCTCCATGGTTTCGAAGAACTGTTCAATGGGTCTTTCGGCCTCAGACTCGTGAATTTTGAACAGTTCGATGGACCAACCCATGTCAGCAAGCCCCATTCCCATGTCGTGACATCCTGATTGCGTACCCACCCGAAACATCAAATCCGTGATCAAGATGGTGGTACCTCGTCGGAATTCACCAGCGAGCGTGTCTGAATCTCTGACAACATGTGGTGAGTCGACAATTCTGCAGGCCAGCGGGTTGGAGATGTTCTTCTTGATTCTTCCCGAGGCATTGGCAACCTCAGTGTTGTGCTTGCCGAGCATCATCAACAGTCCTGCAGTCGAGAGATAGCATCCAGTCTTTGCCAACACGTGCGGCATCACGTGCGTTCTAACCTAAATGGCTGTAGCACTTCAACCAATCTGCCTCCGAAATCTTCGCTGCGTCGTCATTAGTGACAAACGCAGGATTGCACACTCAGAAGATCATGCAACCATATGCAGAGACTCGGCGAAGGTACTGTGCCCAGCCTGTGACGCCGGAAGCAGATGCCGCAGGGCCCTGCATGATCGATAGCAAAAACTGTTCAAGGTCATTCATCCACGCAGATGTCATAAACAATGATCCGCGATGGTCTGGGTTTGTGGACGTCTTGAAAAGATATCCACTTGGTACCTTGGCAATCACCCAATCAGGAGGTGTGGGCGGTAGTGCTGATCGAGACTTTGGCGGCGGTTTTGCAGATGCCCCAGCCGATCCCGTTGGCTCCGATGCACCGCCTCTGGGGGAGGTAGGGCGCGCCTTCGCCTCTGGCTGTGGCTGTGATGCTGCTTCTTTTCGTCGCCTCTCCTCCTCCGCTGCCATCTGCTTGGCATTCATCATGACGATTGGTTGCGGGTCCCAGGATGGTGGGACTGCATGGGCAGGAGGGTTACGTCCGTCTTTTGGTTGCAGAGGCTCATCCCACCGAGGGATTTGTGTCACTTCGGATGCACCTTGGGCAACCTGGCTTGCAGAAGTTGTAGTGATGAAATCGTGGATGCAGGAAAATGTCCTGTTCCTCATTTCGATTGCCTCATACAAGAGACACAGGGGGTGAGAAGCCCTAAATCGACGAGCCAACATCGACACTACGTTTGTAGAGTCCATTAGCTAGTGGGAAAGATCGCGCATCCAGTCTACTCAGCTTGAAGGAGAAGATGGCGCAGCCAGGTCAGTGAGCCAGATGACAGCGTCAACTTCTGGAAGTGTTTCATTGGTGCAGTGCCCGAGGGAAAACAGAAGAGCAGCAGCATCCATAAGCTTAGCAAGAGCTTGAGCAGCAGAAATTTGAAGTGTGGAGGATACACCATAGGCAATGAGAAGTTGGGAGGCTGTGGGCTGCATGCCTAAGCTGTGAGTTCGCAACGTCGGCGCAAGGCGGCTCGGGCCCGCCATGTCCGAACGCAGACACTGGCCTCTTGGTGCAATTGATTGAGACTGTCAGCTGGGTCGATGCCAGCACGGCTTGCGGCAGCATGAGCAATGTGTTTCAAAATCTTCATGGCCGCAGGGTCCCAAGCGCCTGTGCTCTCGATAACCATGGGCACAAACTGCACTCCTTGGCTTCGACAAGCTTCTCCAGTCTGCAGGTAGGACTCCTTGTGGTGGGCATATGCCGTGGCAGCCGCAGCCCCTTGCTGACTAGCTTGAACCAAGGTCTCCTGCCGCTGTGGTGCTGTTACAGCAAAGTCAAGTGCAGCAGGAGCCCCGGCCAACGCCGGAAGGTAAATATCAGCTGGTCGCCGGCCTGAGTTGCTGGTGTCATGAGGCGACTGTGGCAGCAGCAGACCCGGTCTCTCCCTCTCAGGGCGGAGCCCCCCTCTTTCAGCCCATACGAAAATCAGATCTCGCAGGGCGTGGTGCCGTTGGGTCCTCTCACCACCTGCAGCGCACATCCCTGCATGGTAGTTTTGCACGTCCAAGATCCCATCGCAATGGGGGCACCAAGCATCCTCGTCTGCATCCGGAATGCCCAAACGAGCGCGTAGTTCTGCAACAAAAGTGGCAGGTTCCATGCGCCCCCGGCCAGCCGGTAGGGCTGCCAAGAAGGCCCGTGCACCCAAGCAGCCCTCTGACTGTAAAGTGGCTTGACCCACAACGGTAGCCTGGCCAAGCTGTTCCTGCCATCCCGCAAGGTCTAGCTTCAAAGACAAGTCATGTTGTTTGGAGTGACTGGCGGCCTCGAAGCTAATTTGGTCTTGGGGATGCAAGTTAGCGTTCAATGCTGCCAACGCCTCACGCACGTCATGGGAAGATCGCAGGTCCTCGGCAGAGAAGGCGGTGTCCAAGTCCTGGGCTGCAGTGGAGGCCTCCCCCAACGAGGCAAGGTAGGCAGCCGAGGCGTGCTTGGCTGTGGATCGCAAACCCAACCCAGCATGCCCAAGCCCGAGGGAAGCTTGCTGCCATTGCATTCCCGTAGGGTGAAGCCCTGTCAGATCCCCAAAGCTGCGACGCACCATGCCATCAAACATGCTGTTGGGCGCCTGGCGCATTACAGCGCATGCTGTGAACCAGCTTGGCAAACCCAGCGCAGGAGCGGAGGAGCCGAAGGCCCACTTGCGGGTCTGGGGGAGCTCCCCGATTGCATCCAAAAGGTCGCCGGCTTTGGCCGCTCGTTCAACCGTGTGCTGGTGGACGAAATCGTCGTCGCCAATGGCCCCGCCCAGGTGCCGAGAAACTTTGCTGGAGCCGTCTGCAGCGCGAGGAGGGCGTCGGGGAAGTGCATGTGGAGCCCGGCAATGTTGACGGGGCCGACGGGCACCAGGTCACATTTGCTCAAGTTGAGGCGCAAGCCAATGGCAGTGGCGCGGCATTGCACTAAGCGGAGGGCATCGCTGACAACGGCAAGGTCCCCAGCAAGCACCCCGTCGTCCAGATAGTGGACCGCAATGTCCAGCCCACAAGTGCGGAGTTCAGAAGCCAATGGTTGCAAGGCAGTGGAAAAAAGCAGCGGCCCCAGCGGGTCCCCTTGCTGTACCCCGGTTTGAGACTCGAGGGTGTGGTTGGCAAACTGAAGCCGAGTGGGCTGACGATAGCACCAGGCGGTCCAGCGGGCCAAACCAGGGAATTGGTCTCGAACAATGGGTAGAAGGCAGTCCGGGTCCACGGTGTTGAAAGCATTGGCAAAATCTAATTTCAGCAGAACTTTTGGCGAAGGCCCGTGGCGGTGTCTCTGCCACCAAGCCCTAGCGGTGTGGATGACTTTTTCACTTCCTCCAGGAACAGCCACCCCAACTTGTGCCGGGTAGAAGAAGGCCCGCGCGTCATCCCGAACCATGGTCATAAGGAATTTGCTTGTGAGGCGTCGAAGGCGGAGGATTTCACCAACCGCAATGGGGCGGACCCCGCCATTGGGTTTTGGCAAAGCCACCAGCCCCGCACCGGCCAAAACCGGGGCGACAAAGTCGGGGGCCCGCCCTTGAGCCAACAAGTTGACAACAGCGCAAAGTTGAGCCAACAAAGCTTCATCGCCGCCCGCCGGGCAAGCGTCCCGTAAGTGTTGCACCCGCAAGCCTGAAGGCCCTGGCGCAGTTTCCGCAGGGAACTTTCGAAGGCAGCGCGCAAGCAGGTCTGTGGCAATCTCAGGCGGGATTGGTAAGTCTGCGATGCTTTGGGCGGCTTGTCGGGTGGAGAGCCTTCAGGGCATCGATGGTGGCAGCCGTGGGTGGGCAAAGGCCTCGTGACAGCAGGGCCGTACAGGCCTTGCGGTCAAACCCCCTCCCTGGCAAGCGCAATGGCCAACTCTCTCCGTTGTTCCATGGGGGGGCGGGTGCAGGTTCTGGTCGAAGGTGTCAGTCAGGGTGTGTGCGGCGTCAACAGCAGTGAGGCGGGCCTGTGGTCTGCAGGTGGGGTGAACCCCGTGGGCCACCGACACGCTCAGGCCACATACGAGACACCTCGTCCGATTGTGGGTTTCGAGCCAGGTCGAAGGCACATCCCCCGCAACTGTGCCAGCCAGGTGGGCATCAATGTGATGCCGCATGGATGGGACAGTGGCCCAGCCCCGTGCCCTCGCTGGGTCGGCACACAAGCAACCAGGTACCGAGAACAAAACCGGGAGCTGGCAGACGTGGGCCGGGCAGGCGATCGCTCCCGTCCCCCACGGCTGTCTGAGGGAGGGCCAGTTGTACCCTCCGATCTCCCAGATGTCCTCACGGAGGTCCAACGCCATCTTCACGTCCCTCAGTTCAAAGCGAACATGATTGTACAGTTCTCGATACTCTGAATAGTTCGCTAGCTTGCCCTTCCATTTGTGCAACATGCTAGATGTCATCAAAACTGCTTGAGCATGGACCACTGCTGCAGTCCTCTCAAGTGGAAGGTCGTAGCGCATGGAAGTCCAGTCTTCGAGAACGTTCTGCAGGATAATCATGCTGGACGTGTTGTGCCCCATTCGAGCATTGTGCCTCCTCATGGCATATGCCATCCCTATGGCCTCTTCCTTGAGGATGTCGCATAGGAGCCTGACCCTTTTCTCCATCACTTCTTGCGAGCATGGGTGTCGGCGGCCATTCTATCGAAGGTCCATTGGTCCCAGTACTCGCGAGTCAGGGGAGCGAACTTGGTCCTCAGTCGGATCTGCTGACAGTGGCTACCATGAGACTGATTCAGCGACCCAAGATCGACCACACTCGTCTTGGCGATCTTCTCCCTGAGCTCTTGGACTGTGATGGTCTTGTTGATCATGCTGTTTGTCCCCGAGTATTGGCTTCGCAGAGTGTCCCAGAATTCTTCGATGCGGATTGCGCACTCAAACGTGCAAAGCATCTTGAGGATCTCCATCTCATCTTCATTGCGAGCGCTACGCTCCATCATCTTTGAGAATCGGGATCCCTTCTCCACGAAGTCCGCTACAGGCAGTTTGGACTCTTCCAAGTCATTCACCCGAAGCAACAGCTTCATCAACAGGTGAATAGCGTGTGTGACTTGTTCACGATGCGGCCGCTTCATGACAAAGGCCAACGCTATGACGACCGGTGCCGGGATCTGCACGACGTCCAACCATTCGTTGATGTCGCTGTCTTGGCACATTTTGGTCTTTGCCTCGGCCTACGTTGAGAATGCCCTGGGCAACTGGTTGACCTGCCCCTTCTGCTTGATCAAGACTATAGGGTGGTCCTCAGTGCGTTGTAGCCCTTCACGGCCGTCGGGATAGTCAATCTCTTCTCTGCCATCGCGACGAGTAGCTCGACCAGAGGGGGATCCGGATCAGCCAGAGCATACCTACGTTGTAGGCTTGACCCCAGCTTCACCTTCACGCCACCTCGGCGTAGAACTAAACCGAAAAGGTGCTGGTCAGGTAGTGCAGTGGCGTCATTGTCAACGTTGTCATCTCTGATATCAATGCATGCACATGACTTGACCTGAGATTTGAGTTGACTTCCCTTTGCATTGTCATTCTTTCGATGCTTTCTCCCATATGCATTGTTCAACAACATTTGATTCTTGATGCCTCGAATAATGCATCTTACTATCTTGTCGGTATACAATTGTGTTGCACGAGTCTCTCTACCTGCACATGGTCCATGAGAATGTGAGCCATCACACTTCGTATGCAAATCAGAAAATGATACCCCCCACGATACGACCCTCCATGGTTTCTTGATGGCAGTTCCGGCGTCCTTGAATTGTGACTTCAACCCATACATGCATCCGTCAAACTCATGCACCGTCGACTCAGTACCATTCACCATGAATTTCATTCTTTCATCATTCCAGTAGTCGCATCCTCTAGGGAGCTCTAACAGTGCCATTGCATACAATTCATGAACTCTTTGGAGACATAATGAGAATTCTTCCCAAAGTTCCCAGTACAGGAATGCCTTCATCCTCATGTTGTGTGCAGTAGCTTCACTCACGTTTTTGTTCAAACGATTCCACGGTGAACCACCTGTGCAAGGCCCAGCAAAGAACACGCAGTCACTTGCACTTCTGATACAACGTCGCCGCTTTGCTCTCCCGAAGTTGGACATCAGGTTGTCATCTTCGGTGATAGCGACTACACGCATCAACTTGAATCGGTCCATCCTGTGGACTTTCCTGATAATCTCTGCACCTCAGCGCACATTAGTAACAGGCAAGGAGTCTCGTCCTTCAATTCATATAGGTCCAGGCAAATCACGGTGTCACTAAGGAGTTGCCCGATAAAATCAGACGTTGACTGTTTGAAGTGATACACTAGTGAACTACCATCTTTCCGATGTAGGACCATTCTGATATCCCAAAATCTTTGTCTTTTCTGGTCTCATGCTTCAGTTGGTATTGATGGGTAATGAACATGTCATCCAACGGGATTATTTTCATGTTATCATCAAACGTGCAGGTGACCACAGTGTCTTGGCACGATGCCCTATCCTCCACATCAGATCCACTCCCCATGAGATCTTTCAGGTCAGCATTGGATATGATTTTGAAGGTTGTGGTCCCTGTCCAAAATTCATTCCTTCGATTAGTTCGTTCGATGTTGTTCCCAGCTAATCTCCATGAATCTTTGATGGTTCTTCCACTTGACTGAAACACTTGGTATGTCTCTCGAACATCCCGAAATCGTTTCAACTTGCAAGGAAGAGACTCAGCTTCTTTGGGAACAAACCTTCTTCTTCTTGGGGTGTTGTGCGCTCTCACCAGAGTTGTTTCATCCTGCCATATCCACTTGTCTTCGCATTCTTCAGTCTTTGTTATTCTACGACCCCTTCTGGATTGTGTTGAGTTGTGGGCTCGATCCCTTGAAACTCTCCCAAAAACCGGGTCACCACCAGTAAAACTGATACGACGACGATTGGGGTCCTTATTTTCAGTGGGATACGGATCATCATTTGGAAGACTACCCCAACCAGAACTCCCCCCATGAACAGCACGAAGAAGCGTGTTGATCACCCGAGCAGTACCGGCAAGAGCTGCATGAGTCGTCACCGTGCTGCAGGTGTTGCACCGAAAGGTGAAGTGACTCCAAAGTTGGCCGGCCTGGCAATTATGGTTTACGTGTTCAGCGGCCACAGTCTGGATATGGCTGCCGAATTCTTGGCTTTCAAGCTGCACCTCGGGGATGACAGTATGGAAGACATGCGGTGCAAGTTTGAGCAACTGTACATGCAAGAGCCCGTTCCTCGAGTCGTAGAGCTGATGAACGACCAATGTGTTGCAAGTCGAAGCATGCGAGTGATGGCTGCTGCGTGTACCTTCATCGTCCATCGACAGCTATATGCATGGCTACGCGAGCAGAATTGCAATCGTGGAGTGGCTCCTAGCAGAGCGCAAATGATCAGACTTGTCGCCATGAGATTGATGACAAAATAGTTGATCAGCACCCACAGTCAACTGTGGATATGTTTGGATTGGGATCTGATGAGTCGGCATCGTAGCAGGAGCCCCTGGTCGTACTTGTGACGCCGGGTGTCGCGTTGTGACTAGCCCGGGCTGACGCTTAGCGTCCGCCGTTGGCGGTTCGCTAAGGGTATTTGGATGGTATTGGAAACAAGCACGTTCTACCCATTGATCAAAACGATCTTGTTGTTGGACAGGATGAGCTCGATCCTCTACTTTGATCCACTTGCCATGAGCCAATATCCATGTACTGCGTAAACAGTCATTAGGTAACGACACACCTGGTGGTTGCCTTCGAAAGAAGGTAGGCGTCTTGACAACCAAAATGGGGTCCATTCCTGGTAGTTGTTGGACTTGTTCTTTACCTGAAAGCCCTTTCTGATACACCTCTGGTGGTAGAATGGGGATTTCGGTATACGGAAAATTTGGAACTTCATTGGTTTTGGTTTGAAAAACTTGGCGAACCGTAGTGTCGACATCAGTTGCCGGTGAGACCATGTCACTGAGGTCCTTCGAACTGAGATCGCCAGGGTCCAACAAATTGATGAGCATACATGCTCTTTTCCATGCAAGGGGGTTCTTGAATCCTTTGGTGTGAATGTCCGCGGCCGTTTGGAAGTAACTTCATACATAAGCACGTAGTTCTCCCTTGTAAAATGTTCATGGAGTGAAGTAATGGCTATGCCATGGGTCCTCTCAAGATGCCGCATAGTGGGGTTACGACCCGACCGGACCACACCGATCATGCCCTGATTGTCATCGTGAAACAATAATTTGGGCGATTTCCCCGTGAGTGACTCCCAAATGCTCAATGCAGGCAATCCCATTGTCCGAAGCGTGACATCAGCAGCCACGATCTCAGCCTCAGGAGTGGAATGACTTACACATCCCTGACGTTTGCTGCCTCCAGACAGGGGAAAGCGGGTATGAAGCCCTTGAATGTGCATATGAGACCCAGATGTAGACCTCAATGATTGAGCACACCCTGCAAAATCCGCGTCAGCGAAAAGAGATAATGAGAGATCTTTGAATTTATCTCCAACCCATCCTGTCATTCTTTTGGTTAGACTAGAGTTGACGTAACACATTAGGTGATACAACTTTGCATCATCATCGACTGTCCATTTGGTCACATTCCTGGCCAGTGATTTGATTGACCTAAGCAAGTCGAATCGTGCGATCCTGGCAGCATACAACAACTTCATGAGTACACTGGCAGCATGTGGTGCAAGTGCGCCTCTTGCAGACTCCCCAGAGGAGACGTCATCCCCTGTGGTACCGGGTTGATAAAACTCCGGCGCGCCCGGATCGAATTCATGAGAACACCAAGGACAGGATACCTTGTTTTTGGGATTCCCTGGACATGGTGCTCGGGATTTGTGTTTCTTGGTTTCTTCCGGAAGACTGGAGGTTGATGCATTCTTCAGTTTGGTATCTTTTCCCACGATGTCAAGATATTTTTCCACTGACAGTTTCAACAAACCCTCCATGTCATAGGTCATAGTTGATACCGGGGTACCATCATTCAGTTTGGCAGATCCCTTGCTCAATACGCATCCCAAATAGAGTCCTAAATCAGTTTCGGGCTCAGTGTTCAGCTTAGAGCGAAGCATCTCCCATCCCTTAGTCAGGTTCTCTTCCGGCCCTGCCAGTTTCAGGTCATCCACATAGATAACCAAAAGCAATTGAAGCTTCTTGTGAAAATACATTGATGGCCATTCTTCTCCTACCGGAATGAAGTCTAACTCCCGTACTTTCCGATCACAATGCTGTTCCCACATTGTTCCTGAATCAGGATGACCATAGAATGCTTTTACCAATCTCACTACTGGTCTACGGAACTTCCGAAAGTCAACATCATCTGGCCATGCATCCTCTGGTAATTCCACCCAACATGGTGGCCCCGTCAGGACTGCCTGAATATATGCTTGGATTGCATCAGCTAGCTCTACTCCATGCCCTGGGAAACATCCGTAGAAGTCCGCCCAGCGGGATGCCTCAAATGTCGCAGGCGAGTTGCCAAGGTCCTGGAAGAATGCAGCCTCCCAAAACTGGTTCTTGACTTGGTTGCCGAGCAGTACTCCTCGCCCTTTGAACTTTCTGCTGGGGTTACCTTTGGGCAACTGATAGTTCTTTTCTACACAAATGCCATGGATCCTTGCCATGCGTACTTCTTTTCCATCTTTCTTTGCTTCACGAACAACATCATCATACTCTCTAACCACGCTAAAGTCATAAACTCCAGCTGCATGTTGACCTAACCATTCTTTCCTCATGGCCTTACGGGCATCTTCATTTTCCATCATTTCCTTCCTAGCAACTGGACGTGCTACTGCAGTGTTGAACATCTTGTTGAGGTTAATGCCACCATCATCAACAGATTCTTTTCTCGATGATAATCATATTGGTTGATGCATGGCATGCATGGAAATGAATGAATGTTCCCGATCGAGTCACATGATTCATGAATACTGGGTCCCGCGTCGTGCAAAGTTGCGGTTGCGACCACCTTTCCCTGGTTGAAGTCATACACGTGGTCATTGTGCCACGTGGCCTTCGGACCTCGTCCTTTCTCGACCTCGGACCATTCGTCCCATTCCACGATGAAGTCATCATCTTCAGGAACGTCAGTGTCAGACAAATCAGCAACAGTAGCAGTAGTCCCTTTCCCGTGGGGAATAGGGGGCACTTTACCATACTGAAATATCTTCCCTCTGCAAACATGATCCTGTGGTTTGGCCACTCCTGTCTCGTGATCATCATCCTTCTTCTTTCCGGAGCTTGAAGACTTCTTATCAGCTTTATCCTTCTTCTTTTCTTCTCTTTTCTTCATTCTGCCTTCACTCTCCTTGATCTTCGCCTCGCTTTTCTTCCTCTCCATTTCGGCCTCAGTCTTCTTCTCCTCGGCTTTGGCGATCCCTTTCCGAACATCGGGGGGACATTTTCTGCCATTCCTTTGGAGTATATCTTGAACGGCCCTGGAGTGCCCGAAATGCGGCGAAATCCTCGTTCATCAATGCGGTATGGATGACCGCGAGAATTAAGTTTCACCCATTCACCATCATCATTCAAGTATACAACACCATCACCGGCCTTCCCTACAGAGTAGTGTTCAGGGCCTCCTTCAAGAATCTCAAGGTCCGGATGAGCTGGTTTGTTGATACCTGGTGGTCCCATTCTTATCGGTGGATCTTCAGGGAACAGTTCAGCATCTATTTCATCCAATGATAGTTCCCCTTCTATTTTCTTCTGTGGAACCTTCGATGAAGGCAATCCACCGCCATCTCCATCGTCATCTTCATCATCATCATCATCTTCTGGTGGTGGTGGCAGTAGCATTTCTGAGTTCCCGTCCAACCTGTCTTTGACCTTCAGGCCCTCAATGGTAACATTGATCTTCTCATACTCAGCTTTGCATGGGAATTCCAATGGTTCCTTCAATTCAACTCTTTCGGTGTAATGAGGGGTCCTGAGCTTTGCAATGGGTTTCTCAGCGTCATAAGCCAAGCTTTGTTTGGTCCAATCGCATAAAGCCCAAACCCTATACTTTCTTGACCAATGGAGTCCTGGCCCTAGAGAATAACCAGCAAACACTCCAGGTATTCCCATAGGATCAAACTTGTGTTGTTGTTCTCGTTCTCGGGACCCACTTGGTTTGAAGTAGACAAGTACACCGAAAGGTATCATCTTACCCTTGAACTCTTCACCATGTAACTGACACCAAGAACTTACCTCTTCATCGTTTGGTTCAATGTTCAACAAATGGCTAACACACTTGATGGCATACATCCAAAAACAAGGAGAATACCAGCTTCAAGCAGACATGTAGTCGTTGCCACCAACACGAATTGGTTCGTTCTTTCAGCAAGCGAGTTGTGCTTTGTCTTTCCGGCCAGAGACGTATCCATGGGAATCTTCAGAGCTTTCATTGCCTTGTCGAACTGTGGGGCATCATGTGAATAGGCCTCTCTGATCTTTCGACGACCCATGAATTGCTTCACTGCTCGAATCACAGCGTCTGTGTCTTTGCGTGCAGACGGGTAGGACTGGATCATTCCAGTATACCGATCTCGGATGACAAAGATGGTCTTGTCGTCTCCATAGTCCTGTTCAGCAATTCGACGATTGTCGACATAGTCAAACGTAACAAGGTCCCCAAACTTCGTGAGCTTGCGTTGAAATGCTCCCCTAAACGTTTTCCTGTGCTTCATCTTGGCACGAACATATGACTCACAATAAGGGTTTTGTATCGATGAGTTAAGAGGTGAACCTTAGTTCTTGCTTCATTCTTCAGGGCTCCTCTCTTGCTCAGTCTGACACTGCCATCCTCTTCATCCACATCAATGACGTCGTCATCATCTTCACGTGCACCTCCATCAGGAATCTTTTCAACTTCAATGTCATGTTCCACATCCTCGACGTCAGGACCGATGCTTGGTTCATATCCAGAATCGTCATCAAATTCATCACAATCATCGGCTGCATAACATGACATTTCTTCAGCATCACCTGCATCACTACCAACGGCAACTTCGGGCATCTTCATAGCTTTCTTGCCCTTGCTCTTCTTCTTCTTGGCTCTATTGTGCGACTTGCCTTCTGATCTTCCGACGTTGTCGGTAAGATCTTCCAGCTCATCTCCACTTTCACCATCGATGACCATCATGTTCTCGCCCTCAGATGTTGAGCATTCGTCACTGATGATGTTCAGGATCTTTTCGATTCTTGACGATCGTCCTTTCTTCTTCTTCTGATCGATGCTCACATATGGGATGTAGTCTTTGACAGTCATTTCAATGATGTGTCCGTCGGCATCAAGCATATATGGGCTTTTCCCAGAAGGCCAAATGAATGAGTATCCAAGGTCAAGACATCGTTTCCCCATGGATAGCACTGAGGGCGTATCTTCCAGGATATGTGCTTGAGCAGGTCCATCAAAGACCTCGAACTCGATGTCGGAACGTGTTATTGAGCTGGTCACACCATTTGCGGTATGGAAGTTCACGGTTGTGTCATCATAAGTTGGAAGATCCATTCTGTCGATCTTTCTAGCAGAGATGAGATCATGTCCGCTACCAGAATCCATAATGAATCTCTTGTCTCTCTCCTCAACCGGCACTGTGATACACATGATGTTTCCCCTCTTGCCATATCGACCTTCCACATGTTGGACGTAGTTCTCGACGAAGACTTCTCTCACCGGTTCATCATTATCGTCGAGTTCCATCTTGATCATGATGTCCAACGTCGGGCCGACGATGACGTCTCCTCTCTCATCCATGATAATGGCCATGGCTTTTCCTCGGCTGAGTGCATGTCTGCATGAGTAGGCCCACTGATCATCCTTTCTGATTTCTTCCGTGGTCTTACCTACCTTTCCATGCATCTTGGGGTCAGTTTGAGACTTACGGGTACACTTCACGAAGTCTTTCTTCTCATAAACATGAACTTCATCTTCCTTCGTGTCGAACTTGACTTTCTTCTTCATCTGACTGGATGCTGCCTTGAAGATCGGCATCTCGTCACCGCTATCATCATGAAGAAGTGCAGGAGTCGCCTTGGATGAAGCTGACTCAGTGTTGGGTGCCGTGTTGAACAAGTGTGGATCATGTCGTTTGTTGCACTTGTCACCGTAGCGGCACTTCCCTTTCGCCCAATGCCAGCATGGCTCATCTATCTTCTTTGTCCTATTGGCTGGAGATTGACTTCTTGGCGTCTTTCCACCTCCCTTTCCCGATCCGCCAGTCTTGCTAGCATCAAACGTCTTCTGATCATGACTGTATTCACAATCTTTTCCTTTCTTGCAAGACTTCTTGATAAAGTGGAAATGACATGGAATCTTCTTCTTGTCTCGTGGGCTTGGACTTGGAGTCTTCGACTTTCCACACTTCTTCCCTTTCCCTTTACCTTTGGCATGTTGTTTCGGTTGGGGAGATGGTAGAACCGGAGCAGCCACGACTTTAGCTTTGGCTTTCGGAGCAGCTTTCTCCTTGGCCTTCGGATTTGCGTCCTGTGGAGCGGGTGTCGATGGTGCAGGTGTCGTAGTCTTCCCTCCACCAGCGAAATCTCTTGCATACTTCTCTCTAGCAGCAACATGTTTGTCTTCTCTAATCCTGGCAATCTGTCGCTCCATAACATCGAGAAGATGCTGGTAGGATATCCTAGGATCTCCTTCAATCCATGATTCAAATTGCTTGATATCAAACATCAACAGATGGGAATTTCTGATTTTCTTATATAGAACGTCTCGTAACCAATCATCAGGAGGGATGTCATCCGGCATCATGTTTGTGACCATTTCCATCCACTTTTCGTAGAGCACTTCAATGTTCGCATCTCCAAGGTATTGCGATTTAATGATGTGCTCCATCGTGAATGCGGTCTCTCGTTGCCCTGGTGTTCTGAAATGGTTCAAGATCATGGCAAGTATTTCCCGTCCCATGACATATGTTCCTCTCCGACCATGTGCCTGAGTCCTCAACCTCAGCTTCATAGCTACATGTCGAGCAACATCACCAGCCTGGGTGATGACATTGGACAGAGCAATGGAAAGCTTTGCGTCGATAGATTGGAATCTCTGGCCATCACTGTCGTTCAGGAAGTCAAGGTCAGGGTTTTGCTGTGTTGCCGGTTGTAACCATGCCTCCCAAGAAGCTCTATCACCGTCGTTGGCGGCTAGACAGACGCTCTTGATAAGGTCAGATGTCCACACTCCAAGATTTTGATGCTTCGGCCATGGGCCGATGTACACCTTGTCGGCTTCCCTTCGAGAAACTCTTGGAGGTTCAACAGCAGTAAATGCCGTCGTAGATACATCATCGGCTGCAGATTCTCTCTGGGATCCACGAACTGAAGGAAGTCCTGGTGGTCCTGGTGGTCCAGGAGGTTCTGGTGGTCCACTTGGATCAGGAGGTCCGTCTCCATTCGGAACATCAAATCCCTGTGCTCTCATGTCAGCAGCAATCTGCCGATCAACATCACGCAGAAGTTCGGCCACTCGTTGACCTGGTTGCGATGGCTGTTGTTTGACTGGCTCATCATAGACATAACCGGCATTGGCGGCGTTCATCTCTTCATTCAGCGCCTCATCCAATTGTCGGTTCCATGCCCTAAGCACAGTCATCTCGGTGTTTGCTGCATTCACCTCGTTCTCCAATGCCTCAACTTTAGACCTCGATGAAAGGTCGATCGGAGGGATACCTGCGGAGTAAGGGAGTCGGCTAGGATCCCCTTGAGTCTTGATGATTATCTCTGCATCTCTTAAGCTTCTTCTCAAATCATCAACACTTCGTTTCATGTTCTGAATTTCGGAATCCTTTAACTTCAACGTTTCATCCCTATCCCGAAGTTCCCCCATATATTCACAAGACCTTTCATAATGTTGGGCGCCACTAGCCAGCTTCAACTTCCGCTCACTTTCTAATTCAGACCTAAGTGTCGCAACTTCAGAACCAAAGTGAGTCGTGGGCCCTAACTTCGGAGCTTCAGCCACTTCATCTTTCAGCCTGATATTGGCAGACATGCATTCTCCAAGCTCTTCCACAAGGTCCTGGGTCCTAATCTGTGCGATCTTGATCTGACTCTCGAGGTGTTCAATCGCGACTCGATTAGGACCTTCGCCGTTGGCCGCAGGATCCTCTCTCAATGATCGTCTCAACTTCGTTTCCCGGTCCTTGACCTCAGCTCGGAGTTCATCGTTCAGAGCATGTTCATTCTCGTAGAGCTTCTCATAGTGCTCCATCTTGCTATTGGCACTCACGCTCAGATTGGATTCAAGCCTTAGTCGAGCGATAGCCTCAGATTCGACATTCCGGTAAGCCTCAAAGCGCTTCATTGTATCATGCTCGGTGTTTCGGTGACGCAGATCACTCTCAATCTTGGCCTGGTTTGCCTCATGTACCTTCTTTCTATAATGACTCTAGTGATCTGTTTCATACTGTTCTCATACAACTCAGCTTGTTTACGGGAATGTACTAGTGCTTCACTCATCAAATTGTTTTCATCCATTAACTCTTTAACCTCAAAAGTTCGTCGTTGATTGGCCATCTCCAGATGAGTTTGAGAGTACGATACCAGTTCGGATTGATTACGATACTCCACTATGGAATTCTCAAGACCAGCTTGCATCTCTCTTCCTTCTTGCAACAACTTCTCAGCAACACTTGTAGCAAGATCACTGTTATGTTGCATCTGTTGTAATCTTGATTCAGTGTTACCCAATAGTCCTCGAAGGTGGGATACTTCGTCCTTGTACTCTTCCTGGATCTCCATTCCTCGTTGATGAATTCTCCCGGCTCCGTCCGCCATGAGGCCACCTCGGCGTTCGAGTTCTTCGATGCGAAATGTTGCACCCTCATCTTCTCGAGAAGCTAACATCAGTTCAGCTTGATATTCTGCAACTTCATTGGTTGAGTACATCAATCGTTGGTTGAGGGTATTGAATTCATCATACACATTCTGATTTTGAATCCGGAGGTAGTCCGTGAATTTGACTTCAATATCCTTGATGAGTTGATCCCGTGACGCAGCATATAGTTCCAACTGGGCCATCTTCTCTTGGAGGGACTTAGTTCATCAATTACTGAAATGGGTTCTCTACTTCCTCTACTTCCACTTGTTTCTGCTGTTCGTCTCTTGGTTCGACCGTCATCCCTTGTCCTGCCGGGTTGGTCCTCGATTGCTCTCGGAGTTCCCGGTCGGGTAGGTGTTCTTCTCGGCGACCGATGGCTTCTTTGTCGTGTTCCACTTTGAGCGCCATCACGTGCCGATCTTAGAGTACTAGCTGTAGCTCTCCTCCGCAGTCCAGGCATATTCCATCCTGACATAGTCGTTCTCGACATTGTTGATTTCGACCCACTTTCTGCAGTACCAGGTGAAGTCTGCGAAGCTTCTTCGGCTGGCGCTACAGGATCGTCGTTGAAGGTAAACCGAGTGTCACCACTGCTGCCTTGCATCTTTGCGATGTAGAGCTGATCGGTTCTTTGCGTCCACGATCGTTTGCTCCAGGCGTCGGCTAACAGCACGTGAGCACCCTTCCATCGTTGAGGGTAAGAGCACTACGGCTGATAACCTGTGAACAATTCTACCCTTGTTCCGGGTTACAATGCAGTCAGGTGCTCAAGTGTCAACGTTGTTAGCCTCAAGCCGACGACATGCGGTGGCAAGCGCTCGCTGTTTTACCTTGCAATGATTGGATCTTGAGCCAAACAAGTTGGCATAAGTCGCAATACAGTTGACATGCATGAATATGTACATGACACTGTAAGCTACCGTGCAGTTCCCTTTGACAGGATATGGCTGCAGTTACGATAGTTAGGACAGATGTTATATGGCTGGAATTAGGACAGATGCGCAGCAGTGGCAATGGCGGCGGGTCCAGAAGAAACACTTGTTTCAGGCTACTGGTCGACAGTTGCACAAAGAAGCCTTTGGATGAAAACGTTCCGGAAAAAAAACACATTGATAAACAAAGCACGCATATATCAAAACAAAATGGCCCAAAACCCTGGTTTTTTACACTTGGAGAAAGGAATTTGATCAAATTCCTTGCAGATATGAAGTTGCAATTCGCATGGCCCTGCCAATACAAAATACACATTCGACTGTAAATTAAGGTCCGAATAACCCCCCGGACGGATACTTGTCATAGTGTATTGTTATAGATGTGATTTTCTTGAACTGTAAATTTGATGATGTGCCTTGTAGTTTCTCAATCTGTAAGAGTATTTGTTTTACGCTGTCCTCAAGCGCTTGTGTTAAATCATCCTCCTTATGGACATTAAATCTTGTTGAAGGCAACTTGTATAAGACTGTCCTTTCTTCGGGTTCTTCATCCTCGTCATTAGTTTCAGGTTTATTGAATAAACCTTCAGCCCTGATGTTTAATTTCATATTTCTATTATTTCTTAAGAATTCTAGTAATCTATATTTTTGATGAACTATCATTGATACGCCTTGTTCTCCTTGAAAATGCCTATTTACAAGTGTGAGATTATTAGCATACCTTTTGAATGCTGATACTCCTTCTTGAACTCTAAATTTGTTTTTAATAACATATCCTAGTCATTGCTTTCTTTAAATTCAGGTTCATTGTTCTAACTGAATGGCTTTTATATTCATTAGTTTCTGAAACTGACTTTAGTTTTTTCAAAGTGTTTGATAATGGCTTAGCCTTGTTGTATCTAAATTTCTTACCATCTATGATAATTGATTTGTTCTTTCTCTTTTAGGTATTTCGGCTTTATCGTGTATAAGTAAATAGTCTATAACATGTGTATTCATATTCATCATATGTATTCATATTCATCATATCAATACCTATATATGTTAATATTAATATATGTTTAAGTGTTATTCACTGAATAAGACTTAAAGACTTCATATATTTTATAAGTAGGAAATTATGATGCTATTTCATTATGGTTATAATTCCAAATGTGATTGTATGAAAAATGATGTGAGAGTATCATTAAGTCATTTACTTGCCCCACAGTTATGCGAACAAATAAGCGACTACAATGTTTATTGTAATGGATGTAGTAAGGTAAGAGAGAAAGAAGCCAGTATGATTGACAAAGGAAAATTCCTAAAGATGTGCATTATTGAAATACAACTTGATTACTTCAGGCTCAACAAACCAAGGCTATTCTTTGCCGACAGCCCCAAGACAGTAAAAGGTGCGAGAAATAAATAAACTGATAGATTCTTCTGAAGGTGAATACAAACAAATCAACAAAGTTTTAAAAAAGTTTTTCAAAGACAATTATTTCTTATTATCAGTGTATATCATACCAGATGTCTATGATAGAGACAAACTATGTGATAGAACAATGGAGCTACAAATGGAAGAAGAAGGATACTTTAGTTACAACAAACGAGTATATCGCGCAAGACCTTTAATATTAAATGTGCTTATTAAATTTGCTGTGGATGTATGTTGTTAATATGATTGGTGATGACAGCCACTTGGTCGATATGGGAAGCATAAAGGGATATTTGAATGAATTTGTTTGGAACGGTTATAACGATTAAAAAACAAAAATCTTAATAGTATCAATTATTAGATATATGGTGTTCTTCTCAACTAGTTTTATGTATTAGCTTTACCAAAGCTGGGATGTGGCTTTATAGATAAATTCTAGGAAGAATTTATCCTAAAGTCCATCTCATAGGTATTAGCGATACCATGGGCATATGAACAAGGGTGAGTGTATGATTTGTTGCTAGAGTTTATGGTACTGTATTGTCTTTTTTATAGACTATTGTATTGCTTATGTTTGTTGAGTTTTTTTGTTATATGGTTATTCGTTATAATTTAGGTATAAACTGGATGGGGTGGGGATGTGGTAGGTAGTGATGATTTTATGATAATGGATGAGGTGATGATATGATAGACTTTGCTGATTTATGATGAAATGGATGATGTGAGAATGTGGTAGGTCGTGATGATTTTGATATGGTTGATGGTAAAATGAAACAATCAACCAAATTAAAAATGATTATGATACTGTTATAATACTGATATATGATATATATGATACATCTTAGAACATACATTTTAACCAATTTTTGGGGGGCAGGACGGACATTTAATGCAAGGAACCTAGCGGAGATGGTGGGAACCTCCTGCTTTTTGAACTTGAAACCAGGTGATTTTTTGAAAACACATTTTTTCTAACCCAAAACCACTGATGAACATTTTTTATTTCCATGCAGGTATGGCCTCTGGGAGAAAGAGGTCTCAATTTGTGACACTGGGCCCTGCTCAGCAGGAGCAAGGGCCAAACATCCATGATACTTTTGATTTTTTTGGAGCGGAGAAGGTGGGAACCTCCTGCTGGATAATTTGGACGAGAGAAGGCCAATAAAGGTCACCAATCTGAAACCTAAAAGGCAAGAGTGATTCATCAAGAAAAGTCATGGTGGCTCGGGTACGCGATGGGTGCGGACGTCGTCGCTTTGCCGCCGAATCCGGCTCAATTTGCGCGCGCAGTGTAACTGAGGGTTCCAAGATGTTCCAAGTGACTTTTTCTCTTCTTTGTTGATGGTGTGGTATTGTGCTTTGCAAGTCAGTCTGCGCAGATCGCAGTGGAATGGCTGCCCTGCACAGCACCTTGCCAAGACTCGCCACCGCACCCGCCTGCACCCTGGACAGCACCCTGCAGCGCCCTTGCCAACATTCGCCACCGCACCCTGGACAACACGCTGGACACCACCTTCGACAGCACCCTGCACACCATTCTTGACAGCACAGTGCAAAGCACCTTGGACAGCTCATCCTAATCAATTTTCTGACCATGTCTTGTTACGCATTTTTGCATTTCACGGATTCAGAAATCAGACCTCACCCCTACATCCTGACAATTTCCAAAGAAAAGCTCCCAACAAAAAATCAATGAAGGCAAACAAACGCATACAGTTGTCACGAAGAACCGGTTTGCTGTGCTCCAAGCCTTGCGAGGGTCAAACTGCAGCTGGTGGATCAGCTTGATGTCATTATGTTCCGTGTCCCATACAGAGGAGTCCTTCACTGCAGGTGCGGGGCCCCGGCCTCAGGGGAGGAACCGTTTAACCCGTTCAAATTGAAGTATCTAACCCACAAGGCAATCAAAAAACAAAGGCACAACAGGCGGTCAATCAGGAGTCCTGCACTTTCAACTCATCGTGTGTTGAGGGCTCACTTTGACCTCTCATCAGCGGAGGCCGCAACTCTGACCGGTGTGCATCCCCTGATGGCACTGCTTGGGAGATGCTCTGAGCAGCAGCTTGGGTGTCGGTCTCTGCCATAGCTGAAAACTCATCAAAAATATCCTCCTTAAACTTCACCAATCCTAAGAATTCAAACCAACCACCTTGAAGACGCTGGTTCACCACAATGGCTTGAAGCTGCGCTCGGGTGATGGCTTGGTAGATTGAAGCGCGAGTTTCGTAATTGGTCTTCTGGCTTCCCAGTCTTTCATCCAAACCAATGCAAACAACTATCAATTGCTCCAAGCCCTTGCAATTCTCCACTGTGTCCATGATGATCACCTCAGCCATGGTTTGTTTCTCCTCGCGGTTGGGAAGTACAGACAGGGCGTCCTGAAATGATGTAAGCGCAAAGTTTCGCCCTGCGAAGCGATGAGCCAAATGGTCTTGCATTCTTTGCTTGAAGTTCTTGAGGAAATCTTTTGGCACAAGAAGAGCTATGCGTCGGTGAAAGCTGAGGTCTGCATAGGTCCCCATCAAATCCCAAAGTGCAGCGACTGTCTTCTCTGCATGCTTCTCATAATCCACAGTGTCACGATCTGACTCAAACAAAAAAGACTTCAGAGGAGGCCCAGCTGGGCACAGTGAAGCGACACCCTCCTTCTCCTCAGGGCTCCCTTGAAACGCAGCTGATGCTGCAACGATCCGTTGGCTGCTTCTCACGATTTCAGTGAGGTTCAGCGCCGCGACACCTGTAAAAGTAAACTCATCTCCTGATGCTTGGGACTTACTGGAGAGCAACAAACATTGCTCCGCCTCAACCTTGTAATCAAAAAAACTATGATACTCAGTGGACCGGAATACATCATGCGACTCATCGACGATCGCCAAAATAAATTGCATCCAGCTTTCAGATAAACACCTCGGTTTTAAGCGGCCGCCTTCAGCGTGCAGACTCAGAAATGATGCGTACGGCGATATCATCAGCACGATGCGGCTCAGCACATTGTCAAGGGACAGGTCTTTCGCGCATCTTTGAGCGAGCCATTGGAAGAAATAGAGCCCGAGGCTGATCGATGGAGCCACGAACAAGACCAGTCCCTCAGAGCTCTTTGTAATTTTATTGCATGCGCACTGTACCGCAACAAACGTCTTGCCAGCTCCAGCGGCTGCCGACATTATTATGGGTTGAACGACTGGATGCCTCAAATACCCGAAGGTACCGGACACCGCAGCCAACGGGACATGATCAATTCATGTTTTCACGCACAGTGGCCCTGACCCGGGCCATGTGGTGAAGAACCGCTCTATCATAGGCATCACACCCACGTGTGGGCCAAGCAAGACGATTTTGCAATTCATCTTCAGGGACCTCAGGGCGGCCGGAAGACAACTGTTCGGCGGAGCAATGCCAGGAGAGATGTTCCCAGACAAGTGGGATTTGCTCACCGCAAAAGGGACATTGTTCCCTCACTTCGTGTCCACGCATCTTATCATAACATGCCGTGGAATGCGCAGAACCAAGCATTACGGCCCTCTGATGACTATCACACGTGAGAGAGAACAACTTGCGGGCATCGGAAACACGACTTTCCTCATACGGCACATCAAGCAAATAATGCCTATCACGGCGGTTCTGCTTTTTCCAAAGGGCAAATTGCACTCGGCGCCAACTTTCTCTCACCTTGTGCTCGGTGAGTTTCACAACAGCTTCATCTGGATTGGATAAATCGACATGACCCAAATCCTCATGTGCAAACATCCATGGACCGCGAAATTCCCAGTTCAGCTCTCGCATGCGTGCGCAAATGAAACTCTGCCAGCCTCCAGGTCGTGGCATCCTTCGCCAAGGGGCACGAACTTGGCGCATGGTCCGAATGGAAGACATGGTGGCCCAAAACTCAGCATGATACATATGACCTACAAGCAGGTTGAAAAGAGGTCTCGAAGCGTTACCTTGCAGATAGGAAATGGCATGCCATGCCTTTCGAAGCGAAGGCAACTGTGACTGCGGCAATCGTTCAAACCAAGCGCCCCAGGTGGCGAGTGAAATGATTCTGGACCTGTACAAAGACATCCTGATATCGCGGGCAACCGGCAATTTCTGCAAACGGTGAGCGGCAAACACTGCTTCTTGCAAACGGTTTTCAAGAACAGGGGAAACAATAAGGTCACTTTCCTTAAAGTCAATACCTAAGACCCGAGTGGCCGGTCGGAGATACTCACCAAACCCTGCGTCATTGATCTCTTGCTTTTGTTGCGCAGTGCAGGCAACTAAACGCATTTTTTGAACGTTTTCATGGAGACCCAAAGTGGCACTCCAGCTGCGCCATCTATGGATGCCAGCAATTAAACGTGGAACATTAGGCGCGCTCAAAGCGCGATCATCAACGTATGCAACCTGACGCAAGTCTGGAATGGAAGACACATCATGAAGGGGCCTAATGAGCAACATGATAAGAGCCAGAGGTGCAAAGGCATCACCTTGCGGCATGGAGGTCTGGACATGCTCCGGCGTTGGGTGCACAGCTTTCCCCAAGCACAGCCATCGCACTTGATGACCCCATACAAACATCAAAATGTTAGCCCACTCATCTGGCAACCCTTGCAGTTGCATGTTTTCAATGGCCAAACCTGGGTGGACAAAATCAAAACATTTGGAGAAATCTAAAGAAGCAAGAACTTCCTGGTTTTCAAACGCTTCATTGAGTTGCCTCCATGCCGTGGCAACCCCCCGGGATTTCAAGCCTCCATGGCACTGCTCGGGGACCCGAGACGCAATCCATTCCTGAACCTGTGGGGTCCTCACATAAGATGAGGAGACCAACCGAAGAAAAATGCTTTCAACTGCAATAGGCCGCAAAGACCCTACAGTCCCACCGTCATCCTTTCTTAAATGAACCTGACGAACCTGCAGCCATGCCTGTGGGAATTGTTTTAACTGAGACCAATGCAAAACCAAATCACGGTAGTGATCCCAAGCAACAAGCGGGAAATGGCAAACTTCGCTGCCGGACCAACCGTCACATCCGGCTGCAGACCCCGAGGCTCTGAGAGCGGCCTGATGGATGAGGGCAGCATCTGGCATCCAATCAGTTTGGGGTCCAGCCAGGGCTTCCATTGTTCTAAATTCCGGGGGTAAGTGTGGAACGAGGTCATCACGTTTCCAAATACGCTGCCAAAAAGAACGAATACAATCAAGGGTTTGCGTGATCGTGGCGCAAGAATCTTCGGAAACAGAGCGTGGTGTTGGAGGTTTGTGAGGCTTCATCCACCGGGTCACCTCTTTGCCCCCCTGGCGCATTCTGGTACGCCACTCGGTCAGCCTTTGGTTCTTGGACTTCCTGTTTTCAAGCGCAATGCGTTGTTCAAACACTTCAATAGCGTGGTTCCAAGACCCCCAAAGCTCATTGTATTCAGACGGCCAAGTCGACCATAATTTTTGCAAAAGCTTTTTGTCTCCCTGGGACTTGGCTAACTGTCGCTTCACTTCATAGAGACGACCAAGCACATTAACAAGTTTTCTGGCAGGGAACGTATTCACCTGGGGGCGTTCAGCCTTGATCACACGAGGCAAATTCCCGCGCGCATGGCCTGGCCTAGGCACGGGCTGGCCACACAAGTGCAATGCTTCACGCATGCTCTTTTCAGCAAACTGGTGAAAATATGCCCAATCTTGGTCGGGATCCTGAGAAAAACATGGCACGTAAGCGGCCCATTGTTCTGCAAGCACGGCCCGCCATTGCTCAACAGGCACTTCCGGAGGACATTCATAGTTAGGCCGCCAAGCGAACCTCCACGTATCAGTCTGGAAAATGGGCAAGCGCAATCTAAGCCAAAACATCTTGTGATCAGAAATCTTACGTTCACTGTAACGCGGGCAATCAGCAAAACCGTACCCGCCGCTGAGAATTCCGTAATCAAGACATCTTTTACCTTCGAACCGGCTAGGCACCCATTGATCAGGATCCGTGACAGCCAGAACACTGCCATTCAAGAAAATGGATGCGGCGTTGTCATCAGGAGTTTCGTTCCAATCACCTACCCAAAGTGCAGGTATCTGCCTGCGTTGTGCTTCTTCAGTGACCGTAGCAACATATTCCAAAAATTGCAAACCATCAAGTTGGCTTGGCCGGCGCCAAACTGAGGAAAGTAGGCACGATTGAAGATCCAAAGTCATGACATACCCTTCATCGCAAGCCAGTGTGTCCCAGATGCCTCCTCTGAGATGCTCTCGCAATGCAACCAAAAGACCACCTCGGTAAAATTCACGTTTAAGTGTGCGAATAGGTTTGGCCGGAATGGTCCAACACTTGTACCCAAGTTTCTGAAGCCTTTCAACATACTGGGAGCCTTGACGAGGCTCGAAGTCAGGCTCTTGAAGACATAAAACAGAAGGCAAATTACCCTCATCCTGAAGCAAGTTTAGGCCCCTCCAAGCATTGCACGATCCACGGCAATTCCACGAGAGAATCCAGTGGTCAGGATGGCCTGGGCCTGGATGGGGGTGTATATTCTCAGCAGTCAAATCGCGTTTCCATGACTTAGGCGGCCACTTCTTGCGCGACTTTTTCTTGGCGCTAGCCCAAGCATCATCAAGCTTCCTACGCTCAGTAGCACTCAAACGCCAAGCCTTGTGCAGCGCCTCTTGGCGCTCTTTGGGAGCCTGACGCCAGCATTTTTGGCGACCAGGCATGGCTAACCACTCGGCACGAGCAGTCCGCCCGCCACAAGGACCTGCAGCTCTCACGGACTTCTCAGTTTTCCAGTAACCAGCACAAATGGAACAAGCATGCTGAGCCATGAAGAAAATAACTTTTTTTCGACCCACCAGCCAATTTTTTCGTTCCAGTAGTACGTCTCTGCACTTGGGATAGGGAGTGTCCTTGCTCCTTGGCAAACTTGTTGAGTTGCACATACATCTGGCGATGCTTCAGCTTCCAAGGCAAAATGCTTCTGTGAGGTACATCAGGTGACACGCTTGCTCTCTTGCAAAGGCGAAGAATGGAGTCGCCTCTGGTGGCCCCTTTTGGGGCCTTGGCGCAGGAGCGCAAATGAGCAACGATTGATGCTTTCTGATGTGTCTTAGGCAAAATGGGGAGGGTGCCCATGCAAAAACCACAAGTCCAAGAAACAGCAGCATGAGTGGGCCCATACGATACGGCAGTAACCGGAGCCCTGTACTGATCAACAGCCTTTTTAAAATTGGTGGTTGGGGTACCACGATGCGTACGCCTAATGTGATCCGTACGTCTTTTTGAAACGATGCATGCTTTGTCAGTGAAAGAGACATTGCAAATGTGACATGTCCACGTGATTTCCCGGTCGCGCCCAGTGGCAACAGACGCAGAAGCTGATGCGGCAGATGGGTTGGAACCACATGGCTCGGCTTCTGATTGCTCGGTCTTTTGACGGCTCGGTTTGGCCGTTGATGCAAAATCAGTCAGACATGCACTCCGTTTGGCAGGGGTGCTTTGGGCAAAATCGGTCAACCTTGGGCTTGGCCTGCTGGATTTGGGAGTTGCAAATTGTGAAAGGCAAATAGAGGCATTGTCGGCAGCCAAGCGTGCCTTCTTTGCGGCCCCGCGGTAACCCTTGGTGCCACCGTCTTCAGCATTCTGCCACAGGGCCTGAATATCTGCGTCTGAAGGAACAATAAGCTCATAATGTTCATCCTTGTACCAGAGACAGACAACATCCTTATCGCCATGACTATTAAAAGCATGGACAACATTGTCCTTGGCATGCACAACAAGTACAGGTCGGCGCATGGCTTCGCCATATGCTTCGATTTCACAATATCCCGCCCAAGCTTTATCTTTTTCAAGGGCTTGTAAATAATCGTCAAACCCACCCTCCATGGGAATGTTGCTCGGGCTTAAACCGTCCCAGAAATCCTCGTATTTCTTGAAGTGTTTGGTCATGTAGGCAACAACAAATGCACGCACCTGCCTGTGGCTGCGGGACTTACCTGGGGTAGACTCCGCCTGAGCTAGACAGTAAAACAAGCAATTCCCTTCCCCAGGGTTCGGAACTTTTTGAAGCCTCTCGGGCACTTTCCTCTTTTTGTCATGACCAGTTTTTTGCGGGCTGGTCAACATGGCCTGGTCTTTGCGTTTGGTGCCCTGGACATGCATGGGCTCATCCTCAACATCACTTGCATCTGGGACGCTAATCAGACTGACATCCATAGCTTCGTTACCGCGATCATCCTTGGAGGGAAATGGAGGTGGACTACTTTTCGGTAAGGCAAGCGTGGTTGCAAAGTCAGGCACTTCAAGCTTGGATTTGTGCTTGCCTTTTCCTTTGCCTTTACCCTTACCTTTTTTGTGAAATGCATCTAGTGAAAAGAGCACATCATTTTCTGCTTTCAACGGCTGGACATTTCCTGGCGCACGTCGTTTGGACTGCTTAACTAAAAACAGATCTAATGGTGGCTCATTGCACGTCTCGTCCGCATCATAATGGATTTGCATTTGATCACGGTCATCATTTCTCATGCCTTTGAAAACCCAAGCAGTGCCACCACGACGGCGTTGCTTTGCTAAAATATCAATTTCAGAGAAACCTGCTTCAACCATAGTTTCTTCCACATTTTCAAAATCCCAACCAAACGGCACTGTCTCAACCCGCCAAACACTAGAAGTGGGTTTGAGCCGCTCATCGTCTGGTTTGACCCTGAGAGCCAGCTGTACACGACCCCTAGCCATGCCAAAAGGACCCGAATCATGAGCTACGCGACGAGCAAATGCAATTTGTTGTTCATTTTCCAATTTGTCCACCCAAAGCATGCGTGGAGGTGTTTCTGCGAGGCCATCCCATCTGGCAGGATCAAGAAACCAAACCTGACCTTTGTGTTCTGAGCCGCTCGCTTTAATCAACTGCAGGGCCCTGTCTTTGCCTTTGACGCGAGCAAATCCTCGAACCAGGTTTTCAGCCTCGAGTTTTTGGAATCCCCACGTGTCACCAAGGTGAAGCAGAAGATCCCTAGCGTTTGGGCCTAAATCAGACAGCCACAAACGAAAAAATTTCCCAGGTCCCTGTGTGATATGATGGCGATTGTCACTGGCAATAAATCGCATGTCACAACTAATTCGAAAAACAAAAGACTCTTCATGGCCGTGTTTCTGGACAACAGGCCGCCTGGCGCCTGTCAGCACGGATCCTGGAACCAATGTGGGTGCATTTGGCGAGCACCGCGCAATCCAAACCAAGCGCTGGACCAATTTATCATCGGCATAACCAGCTGCACGTGTGTTCAAGGCTGTCCAACCATGATATCTCAATTTGCCAAGTTCTGGAGACATGTTAGGTGCAGCTTCAAGAACAACCGTGACATTGGTGCGACCAGCAGCATGAGAAATTTGGAGGGCTTCATTCCAATCATCCAGATTTTGTACTTGACACAGGAGAGCACCGGTGTCCCCACTGTCAAGAGCGTTGCACAGAGCTGTGGGGCCACGCAAAACAGTTTTGACGCCCCAGTCCTGGGCACGGGCTTTCCAGGATCTGTCGCGTTGCCATCGTGTTTTTGGCTTAGGAGCACCATCTACCAAATTTTCTGAACTTTTGAATCGTGTGCTTGGTTTCACTGGCGGGACCGCCTCATGCGGCGGCAGATCTTTCTTTCTCTTGTTTGGTCGCAACATACCACGTTCAGTAACTTGAACCAATGTTTTCAACCTTTGGAGCAACCCTTGTGGTTTCTTTGCGGCTCGGGCAGTTAGCTTTTGCAAGGCTTGAATCAGCCCATAGCTGCCATCATGGTTCGCATCTCTCTGTTTGGAAGGTAGGCTTTTACCACTACTTTTGCCGGAGCCCTTACCCTTGCCTTTTTTGTTTGAGGCTCCGGAGCTAGAGGCCTGCAAAGTATCTTTCAACAAAATCTGCAAACCTTGCAGCAGTTTCTGTTCCGGTGTCTCTGGACTGTTTCTACGACCTCCCCCGCGGAAGGAAGATCTGGGCCGGGAGGTTTGCGAATGCTCAGGCATGTTTTGACAGAATGGGCAAAACTGCGCACGTACGCAAAAGGACAGGAAACGGCCTACCCTATTAAACAAACTGACTCTTGGCTTTCGGATGCACTTACGATGCAATCGGCAGCGCTTTCGGCCAACTCTTCTGCACTTGAAGACTTTCTTTGGCCTTGCATTCAAATGGTGAAGTGACAGCATTATCCTGAAAACAGCTAATGTCACCAAATCGATGATGTCAACCCCTAAACCAATCAAAAGCAGATTCACAAAAGAAGGTTCAGTCAACAGCTTTCGGAAAAAGAAAGCGATGACCATGATCTTGCATGCCAGATGACAGAACCACAGCAGCGCTTTCTGTGCATTCCATGTGAGGAACCGATGCATTGAAAACAACATTCGCATGAGCATGATGCCAAGGAGTGCTATTCCACAACCTACTATTCTCTTCTTTCCGCACATCAGGACAAGGACCTTGTAGGCCCCGGCGAAAACGAAAGAGAGGCTGGTCGGATTGGACAAACAAGTATGCAAGCAAAATACGACCGCGGCATTTCGCAAAAAGTGCTTCTGCATGTATGCAACAGAAGCATCATGTCTGGTTTGGAAACTCCAAATGACGGCTTGTCTGAAACATCGCACACAAATTAAACTGAGGCCTAAACAAACAAGATCGGCACCTGTGAATTGAAACTGCTGGCACCACTGTGACACTGCAGAGACAACCTCAGCAATCTGAGGCCTTTGCGTGACATGGCAAAGAGATCGGTTGCAGAAAACCAACCCAGAAATCATCATTGTAAAAACGCTCCCCCATGAAACAAGCTTGCATGTCCTAGTGGAGCAAAATTGCCAAAGGGTCACGAAATAATAAGACATCATCGCCACAGCTGACAGCAAACCATGATTCCAAGTTGGTTTGAAATCCGTGTCAACCATCTGCGCAACGCAATTCACCGGTATTTCGAATCCAGGAGTTGCCTGAAAACCATCCACGGTGTGTCCAGAAACACACGAAGCATGAGTCTGCAAAATCATGGCTTTGACGTGGAAGAATACAAAAGCAGCAAAAGAGCCCCAAAGGTCCCACAAATGCATCCAAGCAGTGGACCACATAGCCACGAAGCGCTGATAGAACTTGAAGCTCCACGGTGACTCAAGCCAGCAAAAACAAGCACAACCTGTTAAAATCACCATAATCTTCAAGAGAGGCCACCACACTTTTCTCCCACACACAGTTTTCCTCACCAAGTTCACGATGTGGAAAATCCGGCTCCAACTTTGCATCATCCATTCAATCTTACCGGCTTTACTGCACAAACTGCACAAACGTCTTGAAACCGCAGCCATACCCATACACACACCAGAAAAGATTGCAAGGACGTCAAAATTCAAATTCAATGCAACGAATTGATACCTCACGAAGTAGCTAGCACAAAAAAAGGGACAGTGAGTAAGATGCAATACACCCGGCATTGCACAAACCATTGTCCATCGTCATCTCTGTTCATCTCACCCCCGCAGCACAGGGCCAGCACCGCCAGCATGGCTTTGAACAAGCCCGCCATGGCTTTAAAAGTGCGCCCGAAATGCCTATTTGCTTGGCTACAAACCTGGGCGGCTTGAGCCAATCACCGTGCTTGAGCCAAAATGGCTTGAGCCAAAATGGCTACGGCCGACAAATGCACAGGACCATAGCAAAGCAATTCCTCGATGTTCTGGAGCTTTTCTTTTTGGTGTTTGGTCAATTCTGAAAAGGACAACAGTTCCTTCTCAAAGACCTTGCAGAAGTAAGTCTTGTCCAGCCGAACTTGCCACTTTGACTTTGCATTTGCATGCATTTCCAGTTTTTTGTTCACAGCAATTTCCAACTCAGTGCTCAAGACTGTGTTCCTCACAACTTGGAGTGCTTGGATGGATTTGATGTCAAGTCTCATTGCCAACAAAGGCGTGCCGTTTGGGAAGATGAACTCCAGAGGTTTCGAGACTTGGAGTCCTGCAGGTAATGCACTCTTCACAAAACCCATAAACTCCTCTTGCCCAACATCTGCAAGCATCTGTCTCATCGAATCAGCATGCCGCACACGGTCGGTGGTAAAGATTTCTCCAGCCTGGGATTGAACCACCCACTGTGCATCTTTAGGATTTTTCGGGACCGTCTTTGGCACTCCAAGCAAAGTGCCGTTCCACCACTGTTGCCCGTCGAAGGCGTCGACTCTCCCTCCAACTTTGAATTCACCCTTCAGGAAATGTGTCACATCCACGCAGTCGTAGGCCCAGTCATCCCCTTTTTCCTTCCACATCTTCTCTAAATAAGCAATTTCGCACTTTTGGCTGCCTCCACAGCCTTTGTCGTTCCAAAGGTTTACGTTTTTACTGCTCAAATCTTCCCAGGGGATTTTGCCCTGCCCCACCTCACCAGGAAAGAATACTGCCTTGAGCCTCTGTTTCAACTTGACGGCCTCCTCCACCTTCCCTTTCCAGTCCTGGAACCACTGACATCCCCACGAAGCAACTTTGCCGTTCTCCTTCCAAGCTTTTTTGGCTTCCTTTTCAGCCTGCTCTTTGGCCTCTTTGCTTGCATCTGCACAGATCACCACCGCTTTTGTGTGTTTTGCCTTTTCTCTTTCCTTTGTGACCTCATCATCGGTCAATGTGCCTGGCACAACCTTCAAGTAACCGAATTCTTTATAGCTGCGTGTTCCATAAATTGTATGGCACAGGCAAGGGCCAGAGGCTTCTTCATGGTGATGACGACCAAGGCCATCCTCAGGAGTGCACAAAAAAACGCAAGCCACGCTGTAGTTGTGCCTCTCTTTTGTCAAAGCATCCCACCCGGATGCATATTTGCCTGGAAATGACACATAGCACTCTGCACTTCCCTCCCTGATGTGGCCGCCATAGCTTACATCACCCATGTTCTCCAGGATGGCTGGCGCGTTTCGGAGGGTAAAGTAGAGGTGGCACCAATCCTGTCTGGAATCAAAGCGACACACACCACTGCGGGGCCATTTTCCCTTGATTCCGTCAGCATGTTTACTGCAAATAGTTTTTGGCTTTAGGTGTTCCACCAATTTCGTGTACGTTGCCAAATACTGACAAGGAAAATAATCGATTCCGAAATTATCATTTCCAAGAGCATCACATTCCTGGGATCCCCATTTTCTGCTTGGAGGTTCTCAAGTACAAGGATGTGAATTCTGAAATTACTCAAGTTGCAAATTCTCCCAAAGATTGGATTGTGATTTGTCCGACCTGAAAAATACCCACGTGAAACCTCCCTTGCTGCGGAAGATGGTCCATCCGCAATGGCTGGCCTCGTGGCTCTTCAATGGTTTCGATGTTCCTCTTGCTGACCTGGGCCGAAAACCAGTCCTCAATTCAGGTAGGCGGCAGGAAACCGGTGAAACATACGCAGTGAAATCTTGCAATTTCCGATAAATAATTGCTTCATATGCAAAAGTAACCCTTCAGCGCTTCTTGACAAAAAACATTTGCTGCACTTATCAATTTATTTCTGCCAATTTGCGCTCTTCCAGGGACCACTCTACGCATGTTTATATATTATAGTATATAATATAATATACATATATAGTTATGGCTATGTATTTTTTTGCCTGTTTTGCTTCCGGTACCTCAAGTTCAGCTCATGTAAAGCGATCTTTTGACATTGGCCTGTTTGACGCTGCCCCTTGCGACAGTGCGAACACATGTATTTTGCATCAAGATGCCCATGTGCTTGGTCCATATGATTCTCTTCCTGCAGGCGTCGTTCTCATTGACTGCAGTGTTACCCTTTTTTGTACACGAGCCAAGAATCAACATGACCACTGAACCCTCCATGGGACCCCCCAATTTCCTGGAATTGTATTTGCAACAAAACATGCTTGGAAAAAACCATCAGCATCAGCATGGCAAAAATAATTTCCTAGGGGTTCGGCGAGCTATTTTGCGATATTTTGAGAGTGATTGGGGAAAACACCGTGAAGCATCCCCCAAATTACAGGAAAATCGCTAAAACTCGACGAACTAGTTGGACCACGGCCTTTAGACGGCTGTGTAGGGGCCCTGGACCTAAGCTAATACAGCTATGAACACTTGTGGACAACAGTCGGAGCGCAGCACCCTTTCTGTAGCTATGCTAGCAAGTCTTGAGCCACGGAGTGGCGCAGTGGGTGAATTAAAGTGAACATGTAACATGTCACATGTTATGCAAACTGTATGCATTGTGTAGACACGTCTCCAAAACTAGGCTACAAACAGACAGAAATTTTCTTCGTGTCGTAACATAAGAAACGCTCAGCTTATGCTCTGCTGTGAAACGTGTCCGTAGACAAAATGAAAATGCTACTGCTGGCCGTGAATACGGCTTGTAGTCTTCTCAAAATGCCGCAAAGGAGACTGTTTTTGCCGGTGGTCGGCTAGTTCTCAGTCAGAGTCCCATTCGAAATGTGTATCCATAACGATACAATTCATTCTGTCGTCTCTGCCAGGTTGGTTGATGAAAGAGGATTGATTCGTCAGGAGAGTGAGGCACCATGTCGAGCCAGGTGCCATCAGCATGTCTGTGCCAATGCCCATAAGGCACTTGATACCCCTGTACATACTCTACGGAAGAGTTGCGCGGGTTGTGTCTGTAATATGGCTGCTGATGATATCCCTAACCGTGATGTCGGTTCTTATAGGGTTCGCGAGGAGGCTGCTGGTCATAACGCTGCTGATAACCTTGGTTCAGCCAGGCAGCTCCTGAGCTTCGAGCTCGCTGTTGATATCGCGGTGGCTCGCGATAATGCTGTTGCTGACGACCCATATTGGCCCAGTGTGCTCCACGGGAGTAACCGGTGCGGCTTCTGGTCCTCCTCCCTTGTGGGGTCTCTGACCTCTGTCGACCAATCCACGAGCAGGAATGGATGCTCTGGTCGGTGTAGGTGTTCGTGGTCTTCGAGGGGTGGATTGATCTCGGCCGAGGCGATTGCGCAGAGCGGAAGTTGTCTCTGCGCAACGGAGGGACGGTGTCCTGTCTCTCCTGGCAGATTTCTTCGCGATCTTGGCGAGCTTGCAGATATCCGAGAGTCTTTTCCTGCCATCGATCTCTTCGCCATGCTTCGGCCGCTGGCGTTCGGATGCGGAAGTGTTGAAATTGTCTTCCTCCTTTGTTCTTACCATCGCCTTTTCCTTTGCCCTGCCATGAAGGCATTCCTTTGAAAGAATCCTTACCTTTCATACCTTTCTTGCCCTTTCTGCGAATGAATCCTTCTTCTCCTGTTTCCTCATCAATGACCCAAAATCCTTGTTCTCCTTCCTCAGTTTCACCTTCGTCAATGATGAAAAAGGAAGACCGTTTTCGGTGCGCAATGTTTGGATCAGCGACTCCAGTCCTGGAAACAGAGAACAGTTCGAGGAAAAGCTGTTTCACCTGCAAGTACGTGTACTGTGGCATAGCCATCTGTCGAATGTTCATTGATGAAACAAACATTCACGTTGTTGCTCATTCAGGTCTGATTGCACTAAAAAGATCAATGACATCAAGTTGTCTGACAATGGAAATGCATTTTGATGCTGTGCTCGCCGATTCGTGATTGTTTGTTCTCGAAGGGTTACTTGGTAGTTCATTCTCTCTTCATCATTGGCTAGATTTTGAAAGTGCTCACGCTGTGCATCAGCGAATGCTGCCAAAAATTCGGCCGTGCCTACATCCGGTAAATCGGTCAAGTCAAATCAATCAAGTCGGCCCACGATGCAAGGAGTCTCTTCTGTGCAATCTCGGAACGTCCTTTAAAGTGCACGAAATCATGCTGGCCTCGGTAAGTGCGAAACAACTGGAGGAATCGCCAAAGAAACACATGATTTACTCCCTTCACGAAGTAGGGTCTCAATGCGTCCTTAAAATGAGAGAGGCCACGATCAGGATCTTGGAGTAGGGCATTGCCGAGCATTGACTTGTAAAATCAAGCGGCTCCTACGAGTGCATTTTTGAGCAATGGGCCATGCTTGTCTGCATCTAATGTTGTGATGCCTAACCAGTCATCTATCAAGTCCTCATATTCAAACCAACTGGATTGGCCATCAATTGGAGGTACCTTTGGAATCATTTTGATACCTAGTCTGGTGTCCATGGTACTGACGGCGTAGGCTTCCGGCTCTCCATATGTTTGGATTTGAAGTTGTTCTTCGTCCGAATCCATGTTTTGGATTAAGACCATGGCAGCTACTCGGAGTTGTACCACAAGCTGCCGTTGCAAGTCCGGATGTCGGTGCAGGTGCAAGAAGCAACTGCAGTCCGAATATCGGATCTTAGCAGGGCACAGTGCTCCGCTGCCACTTTGAGGTAGCAATCCCCGGTACTTAGGGGCCCCGGATATAAGCTAGAAAGCTATGAACACTTGTGGTCAGCAGTCGGAGCGCAGCACATTTTCTGTAGCTATGCTAGCAAATCTTGAGCCACGGGGCGGCGCAGTGGATGATGTGAATTAAAGTGAACATGTCACATGGTATACTGTAGATGCATTGTGCAGACACGTTCCCAGAAGTAGGTTACATGGGGTGGGGTGGGGTGGGGCATGTGTTAACGTTCATGTGAACTTGCACATGAAGTAGATGCTACGCTGTGGCTGTCGGTTGGGGCATGTATTCATGGGTGGAGGGTGGGGTGGGGTGGGGTGGGGTAGGATAATACCCCACTGGCTCTTTCACACATACGTCATGCTGCGCTACTGTTGGACTTCCATGCATACGTCATGCTACGCTACTGTACGTTCTCTTGGACTTCCACACATACGTCATGCTACACTATTGTACGTTCTCTTGGACTTCCACGCATACGTCATGCTATTCTACTGTACCAGTACGTTCTCTTGGACTTCCACACATACGTCATGCTACGCTATTGTACGTTCTCTTGGACTTCCACGCGTACGTCATGCTATTCTACTGTACCAGTACGTTCTCTTGGACTTCCACACATACGTCATGCTACGCTACTGCACGTTCTCTTGGACTTCCACCCATACGTCATGCTACGCTACTGTAAGTCTTTGAAAGATTTCTTGTCAGCTCACATGGTTTTGAAATGCAAAGAGCGTGGACATTCCACTTTGCACCCCTCGGTGACACAATATGTGTTCATGTGGTGCTGGCGATCAAGCTTGCAGAATCCAGATCCTAAAATGTTCTTCGAAGAACTTGAAGCGCTGCTGTGAACAAAAGATGGCTGAAAAATTGTGAATACAAATTAGTTGGAGGCTTTGAAGAAAACCCCTAAAATGGAGGTTTCGTGTGGTCAAAATGACTGTTTTTGTTTTTCTGCTTGGAACTAAGGCGTTCACGGCCTTTACGCTAAAATCGCACGAATTCCTATTGGCACGAGCACATCAAACATGATCAACAACATTCCATGAATCAAAAAAACACACGGCCATCTAAAGGCCGTGCTCCAACTAGTTGGAGTGGAACCTGCTCAAGAATAACAAATATATAGATGGTTCCAAGAAGTGCAAGGACAGAATGCATGTCACAGAGACACACCTCCCGAGCCATCCTGGCTGCCCTTGAATTCCAATGCCTTCACCAAGAGCTGCCTGTGGTATTCCGAGAAGTCCTGCACAGCAGGCACAACTCATCGAAGGCCAGACATTGGGAATTTCAACGCAGATCAACTGTCTCAATCATTGAGTGGAACACTTCTGATTTGCTTGGAAAATAGTTGTAAGAAAAAACACCCCAGACTGACCAGACTGACCACAAGAACTCCAGCAAACCAGAATGCTGGCTTCCTTTAATCTGCAAGGATGGCGCTGTCGCGCTGTCCTGTTCCTTCACTTCTTTGGCAGGGTCCTCATGATGCTGATGGCCCGCAATGTTTCCAACATAACCGTATTTCAAACCGATTTAACTTCAGCCCATGCACCAAAACACAAGTTGAATTCGTTTAGCATCATCTGCCCCCCTACTCAGATGTGAAATCAACCAAGTTCGTGGTTAAGTCATTGGGACACAAACGCTGCGTGCATCAAACACAAACAAATCACATTAGAAAAAATGTCATGCGAAGAGTAAAGCCGCTCTTGCGCCAAACAACTCCCCCCAATCTGTCTCTCCACTGCCTCCGGTCCTGTGCAATGCTAAACAACTCGGAATGGTTTGCATTTTGAACACGGCGTCTTCCCTCGCATGATTCACTGCATCCCATCGGTGCAGGGCTCGAAGTTCGAAAACTTGGTCCTGGAAGCGTGCTTGGTGCTGAACACCATGTACCATGTCCATTTGCTAATCACATACAAACTCAAAGGTTCCGGCATGGCATCAAGTGTTTCGACCTCCCAAAATGAAGATGTGAAATCTGAAATATAGATTTACAAGCAACATGTTTCTGTCCTGATGTTGTTAGATTTAGTCCAACCCAACCGCCCAACCGCTAGTAAACTTGGCTCTGGATCTTGAACAGCACCCTGGAGACCGGATGCTGAAAAGTTAGACCTAAACCCCAATCTATGAGAAGAATTGAGAAGCACGAACTCCTATCCTATAGACTGAAAAATCCGCCGTCCCCTGCCTAGCCTTGGCCTAGGCGGGGATCACCGTAGGTGTGCGACATTGGCTGTGGCCCCACTTGTGCAAGCTTTGGCTGCCAAGGGTTGCGAAGCTGCTTCAGCTCCAGGTGGCCAGGGTCCACCAGCTTTTCTCTAACTCCAAAGCCTTGCCAGCGGTTGCAAAACTGCTGCGGCTTCGCTGCAGCCTCAGCCCGTTGCCACGGGTTGGGTTGAGAAACTGCCGCAACTTCAGCTCCAGTGGCCAGGGTCCAAACCTTGCGAGGTTCACCAACCTTGATTCTATAGCGTCTCTAAAGAGCTCCAGCTTCAGCTCCACAACCTCCTTTCTCTAGGGTTTCGAAACTGCTGGCTGGCACGTTTCGCCCAGCCTTGAAAAGCTCCGCTGCAGCTTCAGCCCGTTGCCAAGGGTTGGGTTGCGAATGCTGCGGCTTCAGCTCCAGATGGCCAAGTTCCAGACCTTGCTAGGTTCACCAACCTTGTTACTATAGGGTCTCTAAAATGCTGCAGCTTCAGCTGCTCCAAAACCTCCTTTCTCTAGGGTTTCGATACTGCTGGTTGGCACGTTTCGGCCAGCCCTGAAAAGCTTCGCTGCAGCTTCAGCCTCTTGCCTAGGGTTGCGGAAAAAAAATTAAGCTTCAGCTCCAGGTGGGTCCAAACTTTTCTAGATTCAACAAACTTGCTGCAGCTTCAGCTCCAGGTGGCCAGGTTCCAACCCTTGCTAAGTTCACCGGCTCTCTAAAGTGCTGGTTTCTGTACAGGGTCTTGCAGCGTCAGCTCCAAAACCCCCTTGCTATAGGCTTTGGAAACTGCTGGTTTGCCCGTTTCACCCAGCCCTGCAAAGCTTCGCTGCAGCTTCAGCCTGTTGCCTAGGGTTGCGAAAATTCTTATAAAGTTTCAGCTCCAGGTGGCCAGGGTCCAAACCTTTGCCAGGCTCATGTTTCTATAGGCTCTCTAAAGTGCTGGTTTCTATAGGGCCTCTACAATGCTGCAGCTTCAGCTCCACAACCTCCTTTCTATCAGGTTTCGAAACTGCTGGTTGGCACGTTTCGCCCAGCCCTGAAAAGCTTCGCTGCAGCTTCAGCCCGTTGCCAAGGGTTGCGAAACTGCTGCAGCTTCAGCTCCAGCTGACCAGCGTCCAAACTTTGCTAGATTCACCAACCTTGTTTTTATAGGGTCCCTAAAGTGCTGCAGCTTCTGGTTGGCACGTTTCGCCCAACCCTGAAAAGTTCAGCCCGTTGCCACTGGTTGCGTTCACCACCTTGTTTCTAGAGGGTCCCCGAACTGTTGCAGCTTCAGCTCCACAACCTTCTTTCTATAGGGCTTGGAAACTGCTGGTTGGCACGTTTCCGCCAGCCCTGCAAAGCTTCGCTGCAGCTTCAGCCCGCTGCCAAAGTTGCGAAACTGTTGCAGCTTCAGCTCCAGCTGGCCAGCGTCCAAACTTTGCTCGGTTCACCAACTTTGTTTCTATGTAGTGCCGGACAGTCACTTAGAACATCATTTGGAAAACGTTGTTTATTTTTATGTCTAAAGCTATGTTTGGAACAGCCGGAAACCCTCACACTTAGAACATGGAAAACAGATCATTTAGAACATAACATGATGATCTGTTGACACAACTATATTTATATGTACACAAAAGTTATCAATTAGCTGTGGAGACCCCCACACTTAGAACATCCCATGATGATCTATTGACATAACTTTATTTATATGCACACAAAAGTTATCAATCAGCTGTGGAGACCCCGACACTTAGAACATCCCAAGACATTACAACATATATATATATATAAGGTCCTCCACGCACACAGAATATGGAATTGAAATTTCGGCTTCCCCGGGCATCCCAGGAATTGAACTTGAAAAACGATACTTAGAATATTTTAGAATACAGTTGACGTCAAAAAACCTATACTTAGAATACCGTTGGACCATATAAATTCTTTCGCTTGTCCAGACGAATTCGTCATTTTTCCATGGAAATTCTTCACTTTTCTTTATAAATCCTTCACGTTTCCATACAAATTCTTCACTTTTCCAATTTTTTGCCATATAAATTCTTTCACTTGTTCAGTCAAATTCAGCATTTTTCCATATAGTTTTATATTTTTCTTTAAAAAACCTTCAAATGTTCCATACAAATTCTTCACTTTTCCAAAATTCTTCCATATAAATTATTTCATGTTTCGAGACAAATATATAGATAGAGAAAAAATCACAAGGTGTTTGGTGATTTAAAAAAAATGGCAGGGTCCCCAAATTGACCGATTTCTTATTACTTTGTATACTAGAAAGTACATTTTTCGCCGCCGCATAGAGATGTACAAAGGCTTCGAGAGCAAAGGCCACATGGGGAGAGAAAAATAAACATGAAATGGGGAAATATTCTAAGTACATGTTCGGCAAATTTGCCTGTGCAATCTAAAAAATCATATTCTATGTAAGCGGAGCAGCTTATATTTCTATAATGATCTATTGACATATCTACATTTATATGAACACAAAGTTACCAATCAGCTGTGGAGACCCCCACACTTAGAACATCCCCAGGACATTACAACATATATATATATATGACGATCTATTGACATAACTATATTTATATGAACACAAAGTTATCAACCAGCTGCGGAGACCCCCACACTTAGAACATCCCAAGACATTACAACATATATATATATATGTGTGTGTTTATAATGATCTCTTGACATCACTCTTTCTTTTGAACACAAAGTTATCAATTGGCAGTGGAGACCCCCACACTTAGAACATCCCAAGACATTTCACATATATATAGTTTTTATAATCTATTGACATAACTATATTTATATGAACAAAAAAATGTCAATCAGCTGTGGAGACACCCGCACTTAGAACATCCCAAGACATTACCACACATATATGTATATATAAATGTCTATAATGATCTATTGACTTAACTCTATTTGTACCAACAATAACTTATTCATCAGCTGTGGAGACCCCCACACTTAGAACATCCCAAGACATTACACACACACACACACATATATATATATATATTAAAAGTTTATTGAGATAACTGCGTTTGTACGATTACAAAGTTATCAATCAGCTGTGGAGACCCCCACACTTAGAACATCCCAAGACATTACAACATTGTCATATACATATATATATATATATTTATAATGATCTATTGACACAACTTTATTTATACGCTTACACAGTTATCAATCAGCTGTGGAGACCCCCACACTTAGAACATCCCAAGACATTACAACATATATATATATATATAAGGTCCTCCACGCACACAGAATATGGAATTGAAATTTCGGCTTCCCCGGGCATCCCAGGAATTGAACTTGAAAAACGATACTTAGAATATTTTAGAATACAGTTGACGTCAAAAAACCTATACTTAGAATACCGTTGGACCATATAAATTCTTTCGCTTGTCCAGACGAATTCGTCATTTTTCCATTTCTTGTCATAGAAATTCTTTCACTTTTTCAATCAAATTTAGCATTTTTCCATATAGTTTTTCATTTTTTCTTGAAAAAATCCTTCACATGTTCCATACAAATTCTTCACTTTTCCATACAAATTCTTCACTTTTCCAGATTTCTTCCATATAAATTCTTTCATGTTTCCAGACAACTAGATAGGAAACAAATTTCACAAGGTGTTTGGTGATAAAAATTAAAAAATGGCAGGGTCCCCAAATTGACCGATTTCTTATTACTTTGTATACTAAAAAGTACATTTTTCGCCGCCGCGTAGAGATGTACAAAGGCTTCGAGAGCAAAGACCACATGGGGAGAAAAAATCAACACGAA
>CAMXCT020001380.1:727700-742618 GCA_947184155.2 Cladocopium goreaui | reverse complement strand
CTTGCTGGGCAGGGACAACAGTAACATATTGGAAAATGTTCCGATGCGGCAGATGGTGCTGAATGTGGCCGTGGTTGGCATTTGTGTTGCAGAAAGGGATGCCATGCACCGCACCCTGAGAAGGAGGAGGATAGAAAGGCCAAGTGGGCAATCCGCATCGACGCCCTTGTTTCCGTCGGTGCGGGCCTTGCGATTGCATGATTATCGAAGTTTTCTCAAGTACTGGGGAGGACCACTTCTTGGAGTCCAAAAAGCTAATGTGTTTACGGCCTCGAAAATGAGATTGCTGCAGACCTTTTTGCAAAAACTGGCGCGGCTTTAACAAACCGCAGTCCTTTGACCAGTCCAACAGAATGGCAGGATCCCGGGGAACACGGTTGCTGTTTGAAGGTCTCCAAAAGCACCATGTTGTTTGGAATTGTTTGGGTGGTGTGAGTAAGGTGCTAATTCCGCTGCTTGCCCTGTGTGGGTTCTTCCCTCTCCACCATGCTGTACTCGTTGTTGTGATGCCTGCTGTCTCCACACTGAGTCGGCCCTATGTTTTCTGCGCATGGCTCCACTTCACCGCCCCATTACCCTCTAACGCTACATGACGACTTCCTTCCCTCTGTCACATATCGCCTGTCTACCTCTTTGCTCCTTGTCCCCCCTCCTCGTGCTGTTCTCTTTGTTGTCCTCTCGTCTCCGTTTCCCCCTTCCTTCCTCAGGGTCGTCGTAGCTTCTCAGACGTTTTTGTGATCCACCTAAGGTCCACTACTGAGGAGCACTCAGGACCACTTGAGATGCTGTCTGGGACTCATACATGCAGTGCGCCTTCACGCCCCTGGATTGGGCGAGTTGGTGTTACCTTCACGTCCCTGGATTGGACGAGTTGGTACTGTGCGGCAACTTATTTTCAGTGTGTAGCATACTAAGGCAACTGAGGATTTCGCTCGACTTAGATATGTATTGAATGTCTCCTCTTTTTGGCACTAAGGTATTTGTTTTGGGTTGGAGCCTTGCCCCCCTTCCCCGCTGCCTCGTTGTGAATTCGTTTTTACTGGGTTGTGTGTTTTTGGGTCGATTTGACCGTCTTGGAGTGTTGGGATGAGGGGGGTCGGGCGTAGCCGGCCGTCGCCATGATCTGAGTTGCACCTGCTGCGAGCTGCACTGGCGCTGTCCAATGTTGCTCTCTGCAGGGAAATCTCAGTGTGCCCCTGCGCAGCAAAGTCTGGCCCCAATGGCTCGCCTTTGAGGTGCTGAGCGTTGGACTCAGTACTCGAGCGATGAGCTGCTACGATTTGTGTTTTGAAACTTTTGCTCAACCTATCTCTTATTGAGAAAAGTTGATGGCAGTGGTGAGGATGCTGAAAGCTTCCATCACTGCCACTGGCGGCAGTGATGTGTTGGTTGCGTTGGGCTCCGGCCCCTTTTTGGCTTGTTTTGGTGGTGTTCCTGGTGTGTTTTTGTTGATTGCGTGGGTCGATACGCATTTCTGACCGGGGGAAATGCATTTTTACCCAACGCTGACGTGGAGAGGTTGTTGTTTGCCGCCACTCTTTGTACAGTTTACGAGATGTTCTCATCTCCTTTTGCTTGTCATTTTATCCTCACCTTCAGGACCGAGCCACCGAGCTTTATCGGCCACTCCAGAGAAAAAAAGCGATGAGCTGCTACGGGATTTCTGCAGGGCCATGGCTCATTGAATGAGCTATCCTTTTGAGAGACAGTTTGCTGCGGACACCTGTGCGAGACGAAGACACTCACAAGGTGCCCCCGAACAACATCCTGTTCTACTGCTGCGACTGTGACGATCACGATGCTGTCGCTTTATTTCTGCATGGCATTCCCAGCTAATTGAGTGCGACACGCGCTCGCCAAAAGTATGTCCACCTCGGAGTGACGCATTGTATTGGGGCAATTGGGAGTCTCGGACTCGGATGCTCCGACCTCCAACCCTGCCTGTGGCTCCTACTGTCCACTACCCGTTGATGAATACAGGCCCAGACTCCACGGTTTACTGCCCGTGCAATGCGGTTCTCTCCAGGTGTACGAGCTGCCTAAATGAGGACTGGGCTGTCCGGCTGAGCCCCGATCCTCCACTTCCGTGTGGACTGTTCAGTCGTTCCCCCCTCTTTGGGGGGGCGGCAGGTCTGACATTTCGGGGAACTACCTATGACTGGTGTTTTTCTCACGGAGCAGTTGGTTAGTGAGACTCACTTTCTCTGATCAGGGGTTACAATTTGGCGGATGCTAGGAAAAGTACACGTGAGAGGACTCTGAGAGGATGATTTTGTGAATGTACATACAGCCTGTTTCACAACTGCACCAGTTTATGTTTTTTGTCTCACTGCCGTCCCTTTTCCGCGTACTCATTGTGGAAGTTCTGAATTCGTTTTAGTTACGGTGCATGCGTTTCGCTAAGGCATAGAGGGAGGATTCCCCTTGTGTCTTGTGGCAATTTTTGTGTGGTTGTTTTTGTTGGGCCCTTCTGTTGTTTCGCCGTTTTTTGCGAGGCGAAACGCAAATCTGGCTGGGGGATTTGCGGGTCGTTGTGTGTTTTTGGTTTCTGGTCTTTTCCTGTTTCGTTTGTCTGGTCATTGCCACGATTTTTGACTGTACAGTTGGAACCACTGCGTTGAATTCGCTTCGTTAGTTCTCAGTTTATACGAATTACAGGACCGAGCTTTAGAGCGTCATCGGCCAAACCCGGGGAAAAAAAAGGTGCTAATTCTGCTGCGACATTGCTGGCGGGATGCTTTTTTTGGGTTTGCGTTGGCAGTGGATCGTTTTGTCTGCATTGGGCGTCGCACTGCTCAGTTTTGTTTTGGTCTTTTGATGCGTTGTTTGTTTTTGGGCTCCCCCCCCTTCGCCCCCCTAGAGTCGTAACGCATGCAACAAGAAGAAGGGCACTTTGTACCTTGGCAGGGACTTGGGAACAGAGCCGGACTAAAATTCTAAGAGCTTTCGGGAGGATGATGGCCGGACCTTGGTGGTCACCTGCTTGGAGACCCCTTCTTATAGTATTATAGTATCCCGAGTCCCCGTCGGACAAAAAAATCTCAAACGCCTTGTCAGTGCGATTGGAACTGAAAACCTCAAAAATCTCAAAGCAGCAGTTCATATTGTAAATTGCATAGTAGACGGAAAACCTCAAACACCTCAAAAATTTCAAACGCCTTGTCAGCGCGACTGAAACTGAAAACTCAAAAATGTCAAAACAGCATCTTGCGCATCTTAGCCTTCTTACGGAATCTGCTGGAGTGATGAAATCGAAACTCTTCCCCCAATGTAAACAAAAGATTCATCCGGTTTTAAATATTTACTGTATATATACTAGTATTCTTTAACCGGATGATATTCAACTCCGGGCGACATATTAAATTGCTCGATTTGTTTGATGCCCGTTTTTGGGGTTGGAAATGTATATAGAATTTGGACTCCCAAAGGCGGTCCTCCCCAGTTCAGCACATGGATGTTTGTGTCATCCTTCTTGCCTTTTGTGGTTTCATTGTTTCTGGTGAACTTTTGAAGCAGCTGGGGGCGTTCCGAGCGTCATGTCGCAACCCCAAAAACAGGGTTGCCACACGCTCCAACCTGTTGATTTGGCGCGCCCGATTTTGGTCTCGCCTGCTATAAAAATAGAGCCTAGAGATTGAAAACAGCCTCGGAATGGCCCTGTCCAAAGCGAAAAGCGGTAGCGCGTGGCAATCCCATTTTTGGCAGTGTGGAACCTTGCGAGCTGCTCGAGACACGAAGCTCTTCGCATGACGCAAGTGGATCAAAGTTGGGTTTTGTTTGAGCAGCAAGCTTTCAACGCAACTGGGGAGGACCACTTCTTGGAGTCCAAAAAGCTAATGTGTTTACGGCCTCGAAAATGAGATTGCTGCAGACCTTTTTGCAAAAACTGGCGCGGCTTTAACAAACCGCAGTCCTTTGACAAGTCCAACAGAATGGCAGGATCCCGGGGAACACGTTTGCTGATTGAAGGTCTCCAGCCCTGCCTGCATGTTGCCCATCTTTGCCAAAGCACCATGTTGTTTGGAATTGTTTGGGTGTTGTTGTCGCAGGCTTTCGCAGCATGGCGTGGGTGAGGTGCTGATTCCGCTGCGACATTGCTGGCGGGATGCTTTTTTCTGCGTTTGCGTTGGCAGTGGATCGTTTTGTCACGATTGGGCGTCGCACTGCTCAGTTTTGTTTTGGTCTTTTGATGCGTTGTTTGTTTTTGGGCTCCCCCCCCTTCGCCCCCCTAGAGTCGTAACGCATGCAACAAGAAGAAGGGCACTTTGTACCTTGGCAGGGACTTGGGAACAGAGCCGGACTAAAATTCTAAGAAAACCTCAAAAATTTCAAAACAGCAGTTCATATTGTAAATTGCATAGTAGACGGAAAACCTCAAACACCCCAAAAATTTCAAACGCCTTGTCAGCGCGACTGAAACTGAAAACTCAAAAATGTCAAAACAGCATCTTGCGCATCTTAGCCTTCTTACGGAATCTGCTGGAGTGATGAAATCGAAACTCTTCCCCCAATGTAAACAAGGATTCATCCGGTTTTTAAATATATACTGTATGTATATATACTAGTATTCTTTAACCGGATGATATTCAACTCCGGGCGACATATTAAATTGTTCGATTTGTTTGATGCCCGTTTTTGGGGTTGGAAAAAATGTATATAGAATTTGGACTCCCAAAGGCGGTCCTCCCCAGTACGTCAAGGGTTACGGCTGAGTTGAAGAGATTTGGAATGATCAATGCATTTGGCACCTGTTGCAGTTGCAGACCTTACAACAGACGCTGGCGTTAGTTTGCTGATGCAGTGGCTGTCCAATGAAAATGTCATTAGAATTTTCTTAGCACCACCCTGTGTTTCCGCCTCCAGAGCGAGGTCGATACCGCTGAAACGTAAGCACCTTGGAGACCCCCCGGCACCAAAGCCGTTGCGATCGAATGAGCACCCCAACGGGTTGCCAGGCCTCAGATTCATTGATCGCCTAAAGATCTCCAAGGCCAACAAGTTGTACTTTTTGACAGCAAAGCTGATTCAAGGGGCAGTGGATCATGGATGTTTCTTTGTGGTTGAAAATCTTCAGTTCAGCTTGTTTTGGCAGACTACGTTTATTCAACAGGTTGTTCATTTGATGCAGTTTACAATTTTTCACAGCTGCATGTATGGAAGTAGCAGACCAAAGCGCACAATGCCTGGATTCAATGTTGAGGAGTTTGCAGTTATCAATAAACAGTGTGTTGGAGTTTCAAAGTCGCACAAGCATGAAGCATGGGGCATTCACAAAGGTTCCAACAAGTTTGCAACTTCACTGGAGACTGCGTACCCAATGGGTCTTGCAAGAATCATTGCAGCGCAATTTGTCTTGGCGCTACAAAGGAGAGGCATCCGTATGCCCCCAGACGCACTTGCAGGAATCAATGAACTGGATAACTTGTCTTTGTCAGCGATGCGTGCTCAGACAGGCCTGCAGCCTAAGGCCTCAAAATTGCCACCAGTGATCTCTGTTTATTCTTGCAAGGTTGCTTTGACTGGTTTTCAAACTGACTTGCCACAATTTTGGCATCCACCAGAAGGTGCCATCACAGATCAATGTCAACACTCAGAACGCCCCAACAGTCTTGCCAAAAGGGGCCAAACTGTTGCAACTTGCACCACCACTGCTGCCCTCCTCTTGCCTACAGGTAGGGGTGATTGTTTCGGAGCAGCAGATCACTGAAAGCGACGTGAACAGATTTATAGCTCTTTGCAAATCTGAGGACAGGTTCATGTGAGACGTGAGACTCAAATTTGGGGCATCCCGTGGACAGAAAACGACTTCATCAAGCAGATAGTGAGGTTTGGTCACCCAGCAGTTTTGACGGCCGGGTTGCCTGAGGTTTTGCAGGATACAATTGAGTTTTACAAGTCAATGGAGGTGCATGATATTGTTCAGCATCGAGCTCAGCGCTTGGGCTACTGGTTGCATCGGCTTGTTGAACTTAAGGCCGATGAAGATAGACTCAAACAGTCTATGGATGAGGAAGTTGTCAAAATTATGAGACAGAACAACCTCTTGCTTTGGGAGGAGATGCTGAGAGCAGTGGAGAACCCCGATATGGGGGTGGTCGATGAAATGAAAAATGGCACTGAGCTTGTGGGGTGCATTGCAAAAACAGGCATTCGGCCAACAAAGTTTCAGCCGGCGTCAGTTGGTTTGGACGAGTTGCGTGACATAGCTTGCAGAGAACGCAATGGTCTTGCAGCACAATTTACTGGGCTTTGTGATGGAGACATTGGTGATCAAGTTTGGCAGAAAACGCTGCAAGAAGTTGAGACTGGCGCTTTGGTTGGCCCCATCCCTCTTGATCAGGTTCCACCTGAATACCCCTTGAGCAGAAGGTTTGGCATCCGACAGGGTGCAAAAGTCAGATGTATAGACTGTATAGATGATTTCTCCAGATCCAGTGTAAACAGCAGTGTTCAGTCTTGTGAGAGCCCGAAGCCCCACACCTTGGATGTCTTTGCAGCGCTGTGCGTTCACCTGATGTCTGAACTTGAAGAAGGTGAGAAATGGTACGGTAGGACCTTTGGCCTGGTGGGAGCCTACCGTCAGTGCGCAGTGAAGCCATCGTCTGCACCCTTTTCCTACATAGTGGTTCAGCACCCTCAGAGCCATGAACTTGTGGCAATTCGTATGAGAGCGTTACCCTTTGGATCAATTTGCTCAGTACACTCGTTCTGCGGATATCACACAGCCTATGGTATGTTCTTGTCAAAGAGTTCAAGCTGTTGATGGCAAACTACTTTGACGATTTCGTCTCTCTTTCAAAGGAGTCCGAGAGAGCCGCAGTGACTTCTTGTGTCCAAATGTACTTCAAGCTTCTTGGTTGGGCATTTGCCGAGACAGGTGAAAAGGCGCCTGAGTTCAGCCAATTGTTTCAGGCGTTGGGTGTGAACATTTGCGTGCAATCATTGCATGTGGGACTTGTCACAGTGGGTAACACTGACAGCAGACGACGTGAGCTCATTGAGTTCATTGCTAAGGTGATTGAGAAGAAACAGCTTGCAAGGCATGATGCGCTTAGACTGCGCGGCAGACTGCAATGTGCTGCAGGTCAGGTGTTTGGTAGGATCGCCAAGTGTGCTTTGGCGGCAGTTTCATGGCATGCATACAACTCTAGTGGTTCTTCTTTGTCTGAAGAGACAGCCTTCTCCCTTCTACTGCGCAAGCGATTTTGGAGCTTGGAAAGCCCCGCGAGTTGAGAACGGCAGCGGAAAAACCTTGGTTCATTCAGACTGATGCATGTTACGACAGTATGGAGGATGGAATCATGGCGGGGATTGATTGGTGCAGTCCTTTTCAACCCTGCAGGTGAACCAGCCAAGTTTTTCTCACATAGGTTGACGCCATCAGTTGTGGCGTGCTTGAATCCGTCATCCAAAAAGACGGCCATTTATGACAGTGAATTTTTCTCCCTCTTTGCTTCATTCCTTTTGTGGGGTGACGTTGTGACCGATGCTGTTGCGATTTACACAGACAACAATGGTGTGCGTGATACTTTGATTGCATGTACAACACGCAATCCTGTGGCGAAGCAGATTCTTCTGGCCACAATGGCCTTGGAAACTTTGAAGCAGATCACGCCGTGGTACGCTCGTGCCGACAGACTCCAACTTGTCTGACGGACCTTCCAGGTTGTCTTGCGAGAAAGTGGTTACCACGGGAGCTCAAAGATGTGATGTGTGTGGCGATGACCTCTGGGTGAGACTCGTTGCCCTTGCTGAAACGTGGGGAGATGACCGGGCAGCGATCTCACCCAGTGGTTCAAAAACAGAGTGATAGCAGCTTCAGTTGAATCCTTCCGTTGTGTCGTCAGTTTGCAATGCAGTCCAGATGTTACAATGTTCAAATGCTCCACCGCAGCCAGCGGTTTCAAGGGTGATAATATAGCGGTCATTTATGAGCGCGAGTTATCACCAGAAGAAAGATTTGTGTGCAAATCAGCTGGCTGGGTTCAAGGTCAATGTGACACTTCTTCATGCGTGCTTCAGATGCTTACAGTTTTTGCAATGCTTGTACAACAGATGTTTTGTGAAAGAAATGTCCATGTTCATCCCATGTTTTCTTTTTAGGAGAGATTGCATTTCGCCCCACCCTCAGCCGCCCTGGCGAAGTGCAGACGCTCCTTCCTGGCACATCTCTTGTCGCTGACATGCGTTGACCGTGTGCTTGACGTCTACATCACCTTCATTTTGCCAAGCCCGATGCCAGATGACCGGGCAGCGATCTCACCCAGTGGTTCAAAAACAGAGTGATAGCAGCTTCAGTTGAATCCTTTCGTTGTGTCTTCAGCTTGCAATGCAGTCCAGATGTTACAATGTTCAAATGCTCCACCGCAGCCAGCGGTTTCAAGGGTGATAAAAATATACGTATATTGTGAACCCATATGTTTGTTCTTATGTTGCAGTATTTTGAGAGCGGCAGGCTGTGGGAGTGCGCTGTTTCATAAGTTTTGACACTCAACCCTGTTCTTTCCAAAACCAAACATTGTTGCTTCTGTAACAAAAGCAACCACTGTGCATTCTCAACCGCTCTCCCAATGTCCTACATAGATACATAGTTTCAACCAAAACAAAAACATGAATTTTAAATAAAAACAGCAAAACAAACAAGTGCAAATGCCTTTCCAAAGAGTGCAACGTTGCTTTAAGAATGTGTAGACCCTACATCTGTACAGGAGTTTCCCTCAACATATGCAATAGTCTTTTTGGGCATGTGCATTCTAAACAGGGACCAATTTATGCAATATGTTCTCCATAAACAATGAAGGAAAAATAAATTTGCAAATTGCACTTGCAAAATGATTTTGCATAAAGAATACCATTCCTCAATGTAACAACCCTTTGCAAAAAGTGTGGCATTGTTGCAAAGATAAATAACATTTAAAACATGTGCATTTTAAACAGGCACCAATTTATGCAATATGTTCTCTATAAAAAAATAATGGAAAACAAACATGCAAAGATCACGTGTAAAATGACTTTGCATAAAGAACACCATTCCTCCATGTATGCCACAACCTTTTGCATACATCGTTGCATTCTTTCAAACATGTGTAGCATTACTTCCCAATTTCAAGGGGAACCCTCCTATGTATGTACTGAATTATTTCAGAAATCATAGCATTCCTGTAGGAAAATGTAACATGCTGTTTTCCAAGATAATATCAATTCTTGAATTACTACAGCATGGTTTTGGAAAGAGTGCCATCTTACTGACACATTCATTGAAACATGTGTTTTTACCTTTGAAAGTGCAGATTCTTGCTTGCAAAGTGTGCAACATTGTTGTAAGGAAGTGTAGCAAGAACTTACTGTAGATTCCATTGATGATGCACAAACCTGTTTAAAAATATGTGTTTTTTGTTGTGAAGCACGTATTGCACCACCTTCTGCAAATAATACCTTTTCAAAGAGTGCAACATATCTTATCTTTGTAAACAAAGTAGAATATGGCTTGAACCAATGCAAAACACATTGTAATTATAAATCATAAATCCTAATGCAAACTTATTCAAGTATAATTATTGCAATGTAAACAAGTGCTACATGCCTATGCAAAGAGTGCAGTAACACAATTATCTATATACAATATCCCTTTCAAACGAGTGCAACATTTGCTCGAAAAAAATGTTATATTACTGCAAACTGTGCAAAATCTGTGTCAATCAAGGAAAACCTTCCTTTGAAGATGCACACAATGTATGTGTATATACATATATATATATATATAAATATGTGTGTGTACAATGACGGACCAGCACTTAGAATATAAAACCTTAAGATTTGCTTAGCTGAGCTAAGCCGCTCTTCGGGGAATAGGTTTTTCAGAGCTAGGCCGAGAACCTTGGTCTTAGAATATGGGCCCATGCACTTAGAATATGGCCACTTAGAATATGCACAAGAAATTTCTGGTTGTACAGGCAGCCGTACTGCATACTGTAGCATAGTTAGGGGTGAGAAAAAAGTGAGAGCAAACTATTGGCTGGAAGGATGTGACATTCAATCTCATGGTTTTTTGTATGTGTTGCATTAGTTTTTGGTCGTTATACTGTACTGGCTGCAGGCACTGCAGTACTGTACTGCATACACATGCAACATTGCACATATATCATATGTTCATATTCTATCTGCATATGTTGTTTGCATATTCTATCTGCTGTTTGGGGTCTTAGCTACCTTAGTTTTTTTTTTCATATTCTATCTGTGAGCTAATTTTTTTTCATATTCTATCTCCTGGTCTGCTTGAGTATGTATATCTATTTTTAAAAGTGAATAGTTTCCTGGCAAATCTGTGTAGCATCCCTCCAAGAAAGTGTAACATGAGTCTACCGCAGATTCCATCGTGATGCAATATAGTAATGCTTGAGAAAATGGTCGTATTACTTCATCAAAGTGTGCTATTAATTTATGCAACATTTTTTGAAAAAATAACATAAAACTAAGGTTATTATCTAGGACATGGCCGAACATTTCAAAATTGGAACGCACAGTCTTGATCCTCAGACCCAGTATGTTCATAGCTGCAGTGGTTAAACGATTGGTTCCTGCAAGCTTGAACGCATGAAAACACCGAACGGCCAGTGTACAAAAAGGTGCAAATGGCTGAAAGTGACCAAAACCAAAAAAACATTGGAAAAACCTGCAAAAACCTTGAAAAACCAAAAAGATAAAAAAAAACCTTGGAAAACAAAAAAAAAAACAAAAAACAAAAACCAGAAAAACAATTTTCAGAGAGTCTTGGCAGGGACCCCCCCCAAAGAGCCTAGAAATATGTATATATGTATATTGATTGTTTTTTTTGTTTTTTCCATTTTTTTTGGTTTTCCAAGGTTTTTGCAGGTTTTTCCAAGGTTTTTTTGGTTTCTGCAGGTTTTTTCCAAGGTTTTTTGGTTTTCCTAGGTTTTTGCAAATTTTTTCAAGGTTTTTCCAAGTTTTTCCCAAGTGTGGGGTACTGCAAGGAAACTGGCATGAATCACAGGCAAAGCTGTCAAAGTGCCTTTGGGAGTGCAGTAAAACATCAGTAAACCATCTCAAAAGATAATCTTAAATTATGGGAAAACTGCACTCCCAGGGGCTGCCGTCCTGTTTATTTTGCACAAAGTGACTGCTTTGCTCAAACCAGATGTGGATCACTGGGATGGGGTGAATTTAGGTAAAACGTCTTATTTGGGGACGCGTTTCGCTTGTCCACTTTGATATATTGACGTATGGGAACAGCATTACACGCAACACCGATTTTTGATGAGTGTTTTGGTTTGAAACAAAACATGCAGCGAAAAACAAACATGTGTAAATTGTGCATGAAACACCGTGTCCATTGCTGCGTTTGCCAATGGTCATGCGTTTTGTTCTGCAAGTATTTATTTGCCAATCGTGTGCCCCAATGCCACCTGCATCGTTTTGATGGTAATACCTGTTGTAGTCTCTTTTAGGTTTTGCAAAAATGGCAAAACAACAAAACAATGTTCTTTGTCACCGAAACTATTTATCATGGGTGCTATCGAGATAATGTGCACGTTGACGTTTTGTCATTTTTCCCATGCAATCTCACGTTTTGTCAGTATCACCTTCTTTATCAATCATAAAAACTCGGTTCCGAAACTTGTGAAAATATGGTGATGGACGGGGCCGTGATGGTTCAGTCAGTCGGCGGGAAGCAACTGTCCTTCCCCATGACCCAGGCAAGGCAAGCAACATCGACATTCATGCCAATGTTTATTTAGTGTGTGATTGATCGAAAAACATTCCCCTGTTTTTTTTTTGTGGTGCAGTGCCGCAACAATTTGTGGAATTGATAAAGACGATTTGCCACATCTTCAGGAGCGGTTCCTGCTTGACCCGAGGTTCGCAAAACAGATGTGCCGATTTGAGTGTCGTTTCAAATGTTGCAGTATCGACAGTAATGTTGGAAAAACCACATTAAATTTTTGGGTGAGACCTGGTTGAAAATGGTTGAACAATGCTATGTCGTTTATGTCGTTTATACACTATGCAGTCATTATGCAGTCACTATGCAGTCGCTATGCACACCAAACAGTCCAATTTCAGAGAGGTGATGCTGCGAGGACGCCGACTCAGACTCTGTCGGTTTCAGTGCCGCAAACTCTGTCATTTTTTTTTTCAATGAGGTGGCTTGGCCCCTGAGTCATGCAGCCGTACGGGGGCCGTGGAGGCTGACAAGTTTGACAATGTAGAGAACCGCATTGGCTTTAAAAACGTAATTAAATTATTTCATGTATCAAACGCAGAGACAATAAACTGATTTGACAGAATTGCATCACCACACCCCAATTTGTCACATTAAATTTTCAGATTGAAGATGAAATCAAACAATCCATGTCCTTTCTATATGTTTCCACAGGTGGCCCTCACATGGGCTATGGGCAGGGCCAGATGGGCCGAATGCAGCAACCCATGCAATACCCGCCGCAGGCTGCCGGACGTGAAGTGATGTAGGAATAATTCCAATTATCAGTAAATTAAATTTGCAATCGACAAACATGTTAATGTTGAATATTGACTTGTCACCATTTGCTCACCTGCGCTGTTGTTGGAATAAAGTATGCACAAATCAAGAATGGGTTTCTTATTGGCAATATTTGCTCAAGCAATTCCTGCCTTGGACCCGCCGTGGCTCTGCTGAAGGTGCGATTGAAATTTTGTACGTGTCCAATTTGACACAGCAAACTGTGTGATTTGTAAATTCCGTTCCGTTCCAAACTCCCACCTTTTTTTCTCTCAAATACTACATTGCCAATTCGGAGGTGAGATCATGGCCTGGCGCTGGCCACTTCTGCACTTACTTTGCACGGGCTCCGTGTTTCCGGTCTTGATATTGCAGGCAGCTTGTAACGCTATCTCGGTCAGATGACCCGTTCACCCCATTCTGCAGTTGACAATCTAGTATCTAGTCTTCACCACTCCGTCAGTTCCTTGTGTCCCCTTCAGGGCTGCGGGGGCTCTGGTGGAAACGACGATGGTGGCAAGGCGCTTCTTGCTTGGCGCAGGAGCGTAAATATTTTTGGAAGGGGGCCAGACGCTACAAGAGGAGATTGAATAACTGTTGCCTGCTGAAAGCTGAGAATGCTTTCATGTCTGGTAACTTTTAGTACCTTGTATCTTGATGTGAGAGGCCTCCTGTGGAAAGCGAGACCTTCTATGCCTTTGTAAGGCAGACTGCGTGGCTTCGTGCAGCTAGGATGGCAATAGCGATATGGAAGATATGGAAGGATGAAATGTTGATCTGTAAATTTTGTAAACAGCACTGATCATATTAATCATACACTGATCATATTGCATGGATTTGATTCTAGGCGCATGGCTTCACAGACCTCCTGCTAAGGTCACGATTTCAATATCACAAACATGACCAAGGGCAAGGAGTGTGCTACATGTTTGACCTCCAAATGTACAGAGGAGTGCCCGGATGAATGATCATGGTGAAAGTGTTTGCCCAATGATAGCAAACTACAAAACAACATGACACGGCTGCTGCTGGCAATGGCACCTTTTACATTTTGTTTGTGCCTTGGTGGAAGCAAACATTGCAGCTCTTTTCTAGAGTATAGACTCATTTTCTTGATTCTTCGAGACTCAAGAATTTGCGTCAGATGATTTCAGTACAGCAAAGGACGACAATCTTTGTTCTTTGTTTTTGCCTTTTGCAGTGATCTTGTTTATTTTGTCTATCTTATATCTTGTCCAGTGAAGAGTGTTTCAATGCAGGAAGCCAAGAGTCTTTGCCCCAAGGACAGGGTTTAGAACGTTGACGGAGAAAGTACAATCAGTTCACATGATTCTTACACACTCTTATGTGATTGTGGCATTGCCGACATTGCTGACATTGCTGACATTGCAGACATGATTGTGCTCCAGAAAAATGCTGAGCAATGAGCCTTGGGAGATGCAAAGCTCAGCATCTACTGGAGACACATTCTTTTGAATCAGAATTCAGCAAGCTCTCAAGCCATTCTGCCTTTGTACATGTTGTATCATTTTGTACTCTATGTGTTTCATATGTGTTTCATTCCTTATATACTTCACTCACGAATGATTTGGACCGGCCATGTCCGGTGACAGTCTCACTCGGACAAACAGTGTGAAAACCAAACCAGGTTTGACATTCTCACCTGTTTCTATAGTATATATTTGTTTGGAGATGCTCATGCAGCTCAACAATGCTACACTTGCTTGTTTCCTTTGAGAAGCTGATCGCTGTGATTATTGGTCGATGGATGAGTAATTGGCAAGAGATCATGAGAATTGGAAAGACGGTGTTCCTCGCCCTCATTGTCAAGCTTTGCGGCCGCCTTGATCCAGCTGCAGGATGAAACTTCCATTTGCCACAATTGCATCACAGACGGTGTTGTGTGTTGGGCAACTACCTGGCCCACTTGCGTGAAACAGTGTCTGCAATGGCAACTTGCCTGAACTTGTTTAGATTCTCGATTTTTCTCAAGGTAAAATCCTCTGGAAATACATGAGACTGATATAGACTGATGAGATTGAACCAGGTTGACAGAATCACGGAGGTCGTGTGCTGATTGATTGCACACAAGCGCGACATGGTACGACTACAAGTTCCACTAAGGTGGGATCCAATCGAATGCACACAATGCTGGCTTACCAACTATACATCGCACTGCCTCGGACTGCATTGCAGAGTGTGGTTGAAACATGTTGAAACATTGAAAATTCATATCGTTGCACCATGTTGCACCATGTTGCACCTGTTTCGTCACCTTTCATCTTCCGTACGCAGCACCGTATGCACCTTTGACATTGCACCTTTATCACATCTCCGTCTCATAGATGATAGTTTCTGGGTTCTGCGATGTGAGGAAGCCAGAGGTTCATGGTTCGAGTTTTCATCTAGGGAAAACATG
>CAMXCT020001380.1:717700-725200 GCA_947184155.2 Cladocopium goreaui | reverse complement strand
CGGGGCCCTGGGCGGCGTGAGATGGACTCGCTGCTGGAGGAACTCAAAGCAAAGCAGGTGCGACAGCCGCGGTATGGCGAGGTATAGCGAGAGTGCTTTTCAAAATTTTCATACCGTTAGGTCCGTTAGGTCCGTTAGCTCGAAGGCCAAGGAGTCAAGGTCAAAATTTATCCATTGCATTTTTCTATATTTTTCTGTTTCCCAGTTCTTCCCAGGAGCAGAGAAAAGAGTTAACAGAAAAAAAGGTGGGGGTCCCAGTGGGATTCCCAGGGTCCCTGCACTCCCATTCCCTTGCCTTCCCTTGCTGGACTGCCACTTCAGCAAACAAAAACTGCACTGCGATGAAGCGAGACTGAGGAGAATGATGGCTCACCACAAGGAGCTTCTGAGTCGGCTTGCGCTCGGTGGCGGAATCGGGCTTTTCAAGCACAAAAGCATGATTTCCTGAAAAACTCAGAAGAATCTCTCTATTGCTATGGAAGGAACCAACAGTAGATTTTCTGCAATCTGTGTGCTGCTTTCTCTCGGAGTTCTCCGCAAAAATTGCAGTTGAAAACTTAAGGTCTTTTCATGGCGAGCCGTAAAAAGATGTGAAACGCATTTCATGGACTGTATCAAATTAGAAGAAAGCGAGACAGAACTGGTCAAGACATGTTTCCTGTCTTCGTGTTCTGCAACGGGAATCGACGAATCGACTGCGAGGAGATGCGGGAGTTCGGCTACTTAGGGGATCTCTGAGGGGTCTCGGATCACTTTTGGTTCACACCCACACATATTATCTCATATTCCCAACTAGACTGCTGGCTCTAAGAAAGATGAAAGGCCAAGACCACTGCTCTTTCTATTGAGTAGGAACTTCTTGCATCTTTAACGAGTATTGGAGCTTTTGGTTCTGCAGAGCTTGATTTTTGCACTGTGGTATGTCAAACTCCCAGTGCTCTTTGTTTGAGGTGTCCGCGGTGAATGCCAACTTCAACTTTCCAGTGGTACCTCCACCAGCTGTAGGCGAACTACATATCTCTTTACTCGAAGAGCCGAAAAGTCTCTGCTTCGAAAGGCAAAAATTATGCTTTGGGAGCCCTAGCAGGAGGACATTTCTTCAGTAACAATCTCTTTGCACATTTGCAGGGGTCCAACTGTTGGTAATGCTCTTCTGGCCAATTTGGTCTAGTTAAGTGGTTTTGTTGACACTTCTTGTCTAGGGCAATGTTGCCAATGAAACTAGCATTTACATGCATTTACGATACTCGTTCCTTGATGAAGCTGCAGGCAAACCTCCTGCTGGCGAGAGTCTGCGCCCACCCGCAGCAACGAACAGCTCTGGAGGCCGATGCTGACAGTTTTCTTTTCGCACAATTGCAATATCTGGATTCGCTCGATTGTTTGGAACTGTATGAAATGTTGAATCCTGCATTTTCAAAGGAATTATTGTCCATGATCTATTATGATTCATGATCTATTCCCAATCCTGGAATCGATAACTTACAGACTGTACCAAGCTCATGCACCGTCCACCTCGACTTCCATTCACTGTCAGGGAGCTCCTGGGGTGCTGGTGGTGCCAGTGCCGCTGCGGACGAACTGGCTTCGTTGCTTTTTTTGCCCGGAGTCCAAAGCTTTTTCATTCCAGATATGTTTTTGAACTTGGCTTTAGTATGCTTTAGTACTGTATGCTTTAGTACTCCAAAAATTGCCCCTGCGGATGTGGGTTTGTGCAAGCCTGACTCACGCACCATCGATCTCATCAAAGGAAGTTCATCTATACTTCCGTCTTACGGACAAACAACAATCACTGCAAAGAACAGTCACTGCAAAGAACAATGACTGCAAAGACCTATCACTGCAAAGAATAAGAACACTCACCGCAAAGAACGATCACTGCAAAGAACTGTCACCGCGAAAAACACTCACTGCAAAGAACTTCAACTTGCAGTGTTTCAAGGACGTCTCGCACGAAAGCTTCGTTTTCACATCGTCAACTTGCTGCTTTTCCAGGAAGTCTCGTGCGAAAAAGTTTTGTTTTCACATCGTCAAACTGCAGTTTTTAAGGGGAGTTATGCACGAAAGCTTCGTTTTCACAACTGCACTTTGCAGTTTTTTGACGGAAACCTCGCACCAAAGCTTCGTTTGCACCACTTTAACTTACAGTTTTTTAAATGTCGCATGCCACCATCCTTGCACCTCCGCCCTATCCTAGGCGTGAGCTGCCGCCCTCTGTATCAGAGGACTTGGTTTTGGCTGCGGTGCCATGAGTCATTTCGCCTATTTGCCACATTATCGCCATGCTCATCGCTTTGAATGATTTTTGACTTTTGTGCTTCTAGGGATTTTACAGACCTGGATGCTTGAGGAATGTTTGGGTACTTTGTTGGATGAGTGGAAGTGCAAAAAAGTGGTTTTGACCTGACAAAAACGGCGGCTTCTGGAAGCTTGAATGAAGGATGCAATTTGCGCTCTCTTCTCCAGATACGGCACGGTCACGGCGGTCGACATTGTGTCTGCCCTGCTCACTTACATAGATGTCTTTCCCGAGAGTCTGCATTAAACACATTAAACTTTATTAAACGTGTCAGAAAACAAGAGACATTGGAAGTTCGGCATTCGCGAATGAGTGATGGCAGGCGAAGCAAGGATGATGGCCGCATCCAGGGCTATGTCGAAGACTTCAAAACTTGTCTTCCTTGAGTCTCGAAGAGAGCAAAACCCTGCTATGATGCTGGAATTGTAGGCTGACATGAGTTCATACAACTGGGGAGCGCTTGTGGTTGAGAAAATCCGATCCTTGACAAGTCATGAGACTTGTCTGTATTCTCTACACATCGGAACGGTACATTTGTGCAGCGGTCTCAGGTCATGATCGACAGTCGTGAGAATGCTCAGAGAGCAAAGGAGCCAATCTTGCCTACGCTGCATGTCCCCAAGCACACGACACACGATGCGCTTGTTGCATTCCGAGACAGTGCTTACACGCAAAGAAAACGCAGCAAAACTGCTGGTTTCCACGAAAAATTGCCGAAGATCTCCATGTGAGGACGCATTGCAGGATAGAGAACTGGATGGGGTGCCTTTGTGGATTGAGTGGTCCAAAAGCCACGTTCCGCAGGCCAGAATGTTGCAGGACTTCAAATGAGTGCTTTTATGTTTTTTTTCAAGAAACTTGTCTCACTGTGAAGTTCAGCTGAAAGCCAAAACCATTGCAAGACATGACAGCATCCTTGTCAGGGTATTCAAGTTGAGACTGGAGCACAAAGCAAGGACTGGGTTCAAGGTCACACATGATGGCAGCAGGTCATGGCAGCAATGCTGGAAATGTTTATATAATACAGATGACCGCTTGACTCTACATGACTATACATGACTGTATCCAGGACGGAAAGTCGCGAGTTGTGGTTGTAGAAATCCCGGCAGATGCCAAAAAGAGACGAACCATTGACAGACTTGCAAGGCGCCATTTGTGTCGGTTCTTTTTCTAGTGTTCTTTGCTGCATCAGGATGAAGCAGCTGTCAATGCAACAAAGCACTGCACAAAATGAACTCTCAAGATCTCTAGGAATCAGCTGTCACTTTAGAAGCTTGAAAAAAACATGAAAACAAAATAAAACTGCCGCAGCTGCATGAGGTAATATAATCTAACATCGGGTACCGTGGTACTGTGTGGGATTGGACACTAGGTTTTCGGCCTGTACTCAACTCTTAGTTAGATGCTCCGAGTTGGGGCGCCCACCCAGTACATTTGAGAAGAATCGCATGAGCATGATGATGTGCATTCATTACTTTCAACAGTCCACTTGATTTTGCTGATACACAAATCAAAGATCAACAATATTCAAACTATCAAGTGACGTGTTTCGCAGATATTTCGTGATATTTCCAATACGGGAGAGACTTAGCCTGCTTTAGAGGTGGGTGGATGTCGCAATTACATGGAAACTCAAGTTTCCACCATTCTATACATTTGCAAACTTCACCACCCACGATTGCCATCCTTCAGCTAAAGGTTCTCAGGAGAATCCTGAGGGCACACAACCGTTATGAGTTATGAATCATATACGCACACACACTTGCTCAGAAACATCTTATCGAATTACTGATGTGGAATGCATCGTACGTGCAAAAACACTTCAGTTAAACCTGACAGGAAATAGTGAATGACCAGGCGTGAGAAACAGTGGAGAAGAATTCTTTCTACGTCCTTGCTATAAGCAACTGTTCCATCTGACGAAGTCAGCAGTAAATCAGATTGCGAAAACCGTACAGGCAAAATCAAATTTTGGTTTGACATTCGACATGCCGGTTCTTGGCTTGGCCGGTCGCCATTTCGGAAAAGTGACATCAAAACTGTTGAAAATTGGATGCAGGTACGTCCAGGTGATCAGCCTGGATATCCTAAGGACACCATAGAGAGCTTCGTTGGGCACAGCTCTATGGGCCTTCTGTGCCCCCCTTCGTGAAAAATTGAAATTGGAAAATAAATCATGAAGAGTCAAAAAGCAAACAAGTAGTGCAACGAAGTCAACGGATAGAAGTTTTTTACATCTTTTCAGATGGTCCACACACACGCCTCGCTGCCGCGAGGCTACTTTTTGCCATTTGCGGAATGGTTCGGAAAGCTCTTATCGGTGCCCTGAAGCTGGATGTAGCGATAAACGCAAGATCAAAATACAGGGAAGAAATCAGCTGCTGAATTATTCCTACAGCTCAGAATGCCTCGATGTGCAGGTTCAATCGCTGATGTCAGAAAGTGCCTCCATTCGAAGGGCTTGATCTGACAGTGTGCGAGTGGATTCTGCCAGATGACTGGCAAGGTGAGCCAGGTCTGCTGCCGAGAAGATCTGGACCGGATGTCTTGTCAGGTCATCATCTGGATCCTCGAGTCGTTCGAGTATTGCCATGTTGGCATCTCTGTCATTGTTGAGAATGTTCCAGAAGAAGGTGGCCAGCTGTTGAATCTGGACAGGTGGCGGAGTAATGTCAACATTGGCGGCGATGGAATCTGTATCATCCATGCCTGATCCTTGTATGGATACTGGGCTTTCCGGAGCTTCATGATGATATTGATGCCAATTTCCATCCGGGGGCATTTCAGGAATTTGGAAATACCGTCGCCAGTAGTTGGCGAGTTGGGTGGATTGATCCCAAGAGTCAATCCATCCGTTTCTATCAGCACGAATGTGACCAATGATCCCATTGAAGAAGAACTCCGGTTGCCTGTTTCGATGGACCCCGCGTCGATCCACTTCCGTCACGATAAGTCGGCGAAGTGCCGGTTGGGAATTGTCAGCTTGAGATGTTTGAACCTCGACGAAGTAATATGCATGGAGCTGACGACGAGTTTCTGCCAATTCCATCTGGAGTGGATAAGCTTCTTCTTCAAGTCTTGGAAGAATTGGAATCTGGTGATCAGCAGGAGCTGGGATGGGTGTGGCCGTATCTGCCGTCGAGTACCCGTAGTGGGAGGTTTGATCACTTGATCCTGCAGGTGGGAGGGATGGCCCAGCATCAGAAGCTGTGGGATCAGTGACACTGCGAGAAGGAGTAAATGGGTGGTTGGAAGGTGCAGCAGTGCTACTGGGATATCCATGACTTCGAGATCGCCACGAATGACGGCGTGGCATGCTCATCGACGATGAAGGGTACGTGAAGCCGGCAAGCAGGGAGTCACGTTTGGTCATGGTAGAGCTGGAGCCAAGGGCTGAAAAGGAGCCAAAAAGGTCGGAAACATTAAGGAAAACGGAAACAAGGACAAAAACAGAACATCAGAAAACAAGGCAGCGACAGCAAATGGATCTTTTTATCCGTCTCATGGAAGCATATTGCGATTAGGAAGGGCTTCATGGCAGCTCATGCGCATGATATAAGGCTGAAAGTGAGACGTAAAAGGTCGAATGTCATTGGGAAATAAAATGCCCAATTCTTGGCCTTCAGTCCAATGAGGACGAAAATCATGAAGAAGATCAACCAGTCGGTTCTCATTGCGGAGAGCGAAAGTGTCTCCAGTCTCGTCTTGCCATCTGATGTCCATGGAAGACGGGGGCAAGTAGCGATCCCAGGTGTACCAGATGTGCTGGCTGATGCAGTAGAGAAGGTTGTACACTGTGAAAGATTCGAGACGGTGAGTATTGAGTAAGACATTGTAAGTGAACAGGGCTCTTTCTTCCACCCTGCTCAGGGACGGTAAAACATCGCATGTCGTGGCATCCATGACGTCATCATGGGTTTTGTTCATGAGTGGACGTACTGATTGAAGATCCACAATCGCAAGTACTTTCCGAAGACGAGGTGCAGGAGGTACCTCAGGTCTTGGACCATATCGTCGACCACGTTGTTGTGAGTGGTGACTTTGCCACATAGGGTCGTCCCGCGAACGAGAGCGTTCAGGAACGGTTCGTCCGTAAGTAGATGAATGAGCCATATTTGCTGAGGGTGTACGAGAAGTAGAAGGAGAAACAAACCAACACCAAGGAGGAAGAAGAAAACACAAAGGAGGAAAAGGAGGAAAAGAAGGAAGGAAAGGAGGAAAAACCCACCTGATGGCAATAACATGTCCAGTTTAACAACAGGTTGGACCGCTTTTTTCTCGCATTGACAGTGCTGTAACGTTTGTTAATCTTCCGCCTCTGGTTCGAGGGGTGGGTTGACACGACCGTGTTGGTCAAAAGTCCCAAGCGTTTGCTTCAGGATTCCCCATCTCAATTTGCATACCTGGGGATCGCGATGAAGTCTGGCACCGATCGTCTTCCAAGAAGGGCGGGACTTTGTGTCTTGTTTCATACTCATCAGCTCTTGATCATCTGCGTTGGTCCATGGGCGGAATGGTGGATCACGAGGTGGATCAGTTGGATTTGGCTGAAGGGTTCGATAAGTGGGAGAAGCCGGTGCCTTGGGGTTTGGAGTCAAAGTAAGTGTGGAGGTACCAGGAGGAATGGTGGAGGTGACATGGGATGTGGTCTCGCCACGATGGCCATAGTTGACTTCAGTGTCATGGGCGGAAGCAGCTGCTGATGCTGCGTCGCCATCAGAGTCATCAGAATTGAGGGCATTGGAAATGACCTCTGATGTGATTGGGAGTGGGCCAGGAGTGACCCCTCCCTTGACCATTGACATTGGAGTTTCCGGCAGGGTAGACAATTTTTGTCTCTTCTTTGGTTGTGGGTCAACGGTTGAAGAGACCCTTTGCTTGGATCGAACCGGGACCGGGATTGTGGTCCGAGGTTTTCCTCGACCAGGTTCAGTGCTGGATGGATTGCCCGGATTAGGGTCAGGATCCGACATGAGAACTGTGTGACGACCTTCATCGGGTGTGGTTGACGTATGGTCCCCTTCCATACAAGATGGAGGGCGCATGGTGGTGGGACGAAGGTTTGGTTCAGGATTTTCCACCATGTGTGACGGGATGCCTCCATGTGTTACCATTGTGGGTGACATTGACGATGGAGGTAAAGGAACGAAAGTGTGGAGGCCTCTTGATGTCGAGCGGTCAAGACGGAAATGTTGAGGAGG